>JAHQZX020001109.1:0-55923 GCA_019804575.2 Pseudotulostoma volvatum
GCGGGCTAATCTAGGATTGGCAATATCCGGCAATTTTCCTTTCAAAACCACCGAACTATCTTGAACCGAAATAAACCTAGATAAGCTACCCCCCCTGGGGCAACTACAGTAGTATGTGTCGCCGGCCGATGCCTCAACGAAGTGAATATGCCTATGATATGATTGGCCCACACAAAACTCCAATAATTAGGGCTTGGAGATACAGCCAGATGTATTGCCCATCAAACATCATCTTGAATTGAGAAATCACATCGTGTAGTAAAATAGTATATCCTAAAACTCAACAGGTGATCTCTATATTACTGTTCAGCGTCTTCTCCGCTTCTGGGAATCCCAGCATGACAACTGGGAAGCTACTCTTGCGATGCTTAGTCGCGATTGACTACAACTGCGTAGATTTCCTCTCAGTATGCTGATCTTCCTGGTCATGTTCGTATATATACCCTGAATCGGATCGAAGCTAAATGAAAAATCATGATCAGAGCGAGGTCCTCAATGATGCCCAAATGAATGCTCCTATTGGACTTGCTAGGGTTTACCATGTCGCTATCGACTGCATTTTTATAAAAACTCCGAGATTAATTCCCATTGGTTATACGATCGATCTTGGCGGCTCAAAGCTAGCTAGAAACAATGAATATCCTCGAGCGCCATAAGTCTGACCACAACGAAGATATGGAAATGAAGTCATCATAAAAGGGCCAAGCAGTCAAAGCGACAGGATTCAACATGGGCCAAAAGGGTTAGCAAGGTGAGCGGATTTTGGGCATTGCAAAAGCTCCTCGCTATGGTCAACATACTGTCTATCGCCTCATGGGACCTCAGTGGGAGGCAGTGGCAGCGCTGCTCACAGCTGAATCCAAAACAGCTGCCAATCAGATCTCCGGATTGCAGTCTGGCAAAGCCTAAGAGACCTAAAATCAGAGAATACGGTTCCGGTGAGATTCTTGCCGACTTTCATGACACGGTACACTTCATGCAGTTAACTCTTCTGCCATTATTACCTGTCGGAGCCGAGGCATAGATAAAAATAGTATGAAATCCTACCTTAGCCATCTCATCATAGCACTTACTACTCAACTTACTAGCCGTTACTAGCGGTTCTTTATCATTATTTCATGAGTCTTTATTAATCACACATCCCATTTCATAGGCCCAAGGTTACTAGATAAAATAATTTTGTGTGGTTGAGGTGCACGTGGTATAACGGCTGGCGCGGGGATGAAACCCGCAGACCTAAATAATTAGTGTCCAGTGACTCCAGTCTGGTGACGAACCGGTGATTAAACAGTGTGACGAGAAATCTCGGGTTCGGCTGTGGCTCGCGACGATCATTGCCAAGCGAAGCTTGATCTGAGGCTGCAATTGCGCCCAGGATCGTGGTTGGTGCAGCCAACACTTTTAACCCGCCACTCACCGGTGCCACGTCCCGGAGCCGCAGATCAGGTACTTTTTGTTTTCCATGCAGTCCTTACACTGGTATTCTTGCAGCTACCAACCACCTTCCTGTTAAGATATACAGAAAGCGTTAGCTAGACAAATCACTTGGATAGGTATGTACTTGGTAATAGTATATTGCTATCGATTACTTAGGTACACTAGTAGTATGTACATTACATGTAATACCCCATCATATTCTCCCTCGATTGGATAACTTTCCCATACGGCCCGACCCGTATTGTAGTCTATGCCTTCAGATCCAGTGCGGCAAAATTGTAGAATAAGCAAAAATTTATAGGATTATATCCTTAATACAGATCTTGTCTCAAGAAGTCGAAGCTACCTGCTAGTAGCTGACTTGATTCAATATCCCCGAATCACCCACTTCAAATGGATGTTCCTTCTCAACCGACCGAATAAGCTCCTCATGATGCGGACTGCGTGGCTTGATTGTGCATTGGTATTCTTTTACGTGCGAGATAACACCAGGTGTGAAGTCGAATTCCGGCTCAATTTCGCGACCATCTTCTCCGATGCTCTTGCTAATATTGAAAGCGGCGAGGGACTGTGCAACGTTTAAAAACATGGCTGTGTCGGCAATCAAGCGCCCAGGACATATGCGCCGACCGAAACCAAAGCCCACAGTATAAGGATCAGACTCCAATTCATGCCCATCGCTAGGAAGAAATCGTTCGGGTTTGAATTTAGTTGGGTCGGGGTGCGTTGTAGGGTCGTGATTGAATGCCCTGGAAGCGAAATTTGTACTCTTAGTATATCTCTGCAAGAGGCTAGATGGAGCTAGAGAACGTTGAGGCTATAATACCAGACATTAGTCAGCAATGTCGCCCCCTTGGGGATTAGAAAGCCGTTAACAATATCATCTTCGTCGGATTTGTGGGGTAGGCCAAGCGGTCCTATAGTATGCCAGCGGAAGAGCTCTTTCACAATAGCATTAATATAAGGTAAATTATCACGGTCGGCAGTGGTTGGGAGACGCCCTGGGCCAACGACACGGTCAATTTCTGCTTGTCCTTTGCGTTGCACTGCAGGGTAGAGAGCCATGGCGAGGAAAAAGCCTTTCAAAGCAGAAACGGTCTAATACGTCTGAATTAGGGAGTGAGGCAGATAAGTTAGGGATTGTACGCACAGTATCTGCTCCGGCGCTATACATCGCCAGTGATGACCATTTCACGATCTCTTCGTCCTCACCATTCTCGAGAAGGTCCGAGGCAAATGACACAGTTCGAGAGCCATGGGCCATCTGGTACTTTGTAAATGCGAATGGTTTCTCAGTGAGATCCCTTAGTGTTTGAGCATAATGACGAGCGATCTGTTTAAAGCCGGCTCCCGGAAACCAATCTGGTAAATATTTCACTTTTTATGGGATCAGAACAGGGTTCGCTTGTTTGCTTGCTAGGTTACAATACTTACGGGAAGGAATAATATCTACTAACCACGCCCCTGGGACTACAGCTTTCGAGAATTGCTGAAGGCCCAAATCTGCTAAATCCACAAGGGGGTCAGGTTTATGTGGCTCGATAGAATATCCATAGGTAATCTTCAATATAAAAGCACCGGCCTCACTGACATTAGTGCTGTCAGTACAGTCCCCGGACTCTCTTCATCGGATATACTGACGTCCTAATATGCTTGATAAAGTCCTTGGGATTCTGTAGCAGGCGCCATAAGAACCGACGTACTTCAAGTTCTTGCGAGTTTTCAAATTTGGATGCCGCCGCTCGGGTCCCAATCGGGCGTGCGATAGCTTTACGGTGGGCACGCCACAGATTCGTGTTGTCCTGGTTTGAAGGAGCCTTGCCCCATCCTGACCTACAATAGTTGTCAGATGTCAGTTTGCAGACCCCATGAAATAGACAACACTAAGGTATCGATATACAATTCATTAGCGAAAACTAGTCGTGGCCGAGATGAATGTTTCGCAGACCGCTTCTCCAGGATTTCGAAGGCGAGCTGCCTGTCATTGATGATGATGATCGTCTGTCCAAGAATAGTGACGGAGCTGAGAGGCCCTTCCATGGTAAACATTTTCGTCAGAACTGGTAGTCTAGACTGCCGTACAATGATGCAAATGAGAAACAAACCATATAGGTCCCTATGTTTAAGCCAATGCAAACATTCCTTCTCTCCAGGGGCCGGGAGATCCCAGAGATTTCCGACGATAGGCTTGCCTTTTGGACCGGGGGGCAGAGGCGCCGAGTCATTCTTTCGGGTCGAGAGTGACTTCCAGAGATATATGGATAGGAGTCCAATAGTAGCGATACCAAAAAGGGTAGTTAGGGTCATGGTATTTTTTATCTCTACGGGGAAGTCTCAGAGCAAAGAGAAGACGAAGTTCTAAATCAGAAATCTGTAAGAGCTTTAACAATATGTAGAACCGGTAGGCAAGCTTCAATCCTTGACACTCTAATCTTTGCATCATACAACCGGGGCACCATAGCTAGGTGGTAAAAATTTAAGCGAGGTTCAGGACTCTAATATAGATCTCATGTCACCTGATTGCGATCGCCACGGCATACAGCATATTTCTATCGTTGCTCGTATTCGAATGGCCAATAACCCTACGGTCTTAGAATATATGATAAATAATTACAAATCTCACCCCGTTCCTAGAATTTATAAGAAGGCACAGGTAGTAAGGCTTCCCTAACTTTGATATAGGAGCCCGGCATCCGACCTCTTTTATTTATTAGGCGATGGTCAAGTTCCGTTCATATCATAGAACAGCAAGCACACCGCATTGTTTAAGGCCTTCGCTAGCCAGATCGCAAGCTCTTTCCTCTTTTGGAACAGCCAAAAAAAAAAAAAAGAATGATTTGTCGCAATTGAGGCGATGGGGATTGTACTGTATAGTATTATATAAGAAGCTGTCCTCTGACAACAAATGGTAATCACAGCATGCTGGGAATGTTGGTATAGTAGATCCATGTACGGGCATACAACCGCAATGTATGCAGACTGTAACTAGTAGGAGCTAGAGTCGCAAGGATCCATGGTTATAAACTTGACGCTAGAGCCTAGTGACGGCGACTAGTGAACACTCCCTTTATAAGTAACAGATCATGGTTAGTACTAGTTTAGATTGAGCGATAGAATATTCACCAACCTTGGAAATCGGTTTGCAGTTTGCATGATTGATTCCTTAAAAGTAAAAATGGAGAGAGTACAATACTAAGGTAGCGATTGGAATTTCTATCTGACATTATTGTCCAATCATTAGAGCTAAATAAAAACAACAGGCAATCCTAGGTTATAGGACAGCCATATTAGTCGGTTGCCTCACTATCTATCAGTCGCTTTCATGCTGTCGAGTCACTCACCGCCCGCCCTACAACGCATTCGATATAGATGGTTTGCAACCTGCCTCAGTTCGGTGCTTTAACCCCGCTAGAAGATGTCCTAGCGCTCCTGCATTCTCCCTACCAGCAAGTCTCCACATTAGAATGCACTCAGAATGCGCTCGACATAGTAAGCGCTTTGGGAGACGAAATGCCTTACGAACAGTAGATTGCTCTCCTAGAATATCCAAAGTGTATTGCCGTTGGCTAAAGTTTGAAGGCGTAGAGTTCTATTATTACCTGCCGAGTCATCTGTGAACATCCACTCGACCAGCCACCAGTCACACCACACCACTTTCGGATAACTTGCAGTGCAGCAGAAACGATATCACTATCTTCTCCTGCCGTGAGAATATGACAAGTTGGAACCTAACTACCATATTCACCACGCACCATAAGGGTTTAAAGGAGCCATTTGAGCTGGTTCGTTTTGTGGGTGGAGTCCATCACCGTAAGGCCCATTGCATAAATACTTAATGCGTTCAGGCAGACCAAGCACCAAACCATGGGACGTTTGACTTGTAAGTGGTCGAAACATAAGCTAAAATTCAACAGATTTTGTGTAATCTTGCAACTCACCGTCACATTCTCGAGTGGTGGATATCTTCCTGGCTTTATGGCCATTCTCAAGGAGCCACCTAAGCGATAGCGCCGTAGAAGGCGGACCGACGATTACATAGTGCGTCTCAGCTTCTTGGCTTTTCTCGTAGAACCCGACCCCGAGAAAGTTTGCTGTCCGGATTATCTTTCTGTGCAAGGATACCAGCGTTAAAGCAATCCTTGGTCGTAAGATGCTGACCCCCAGTTTCTGCTAAAAGTCTCGGCTGGCATGAAAGATTAAACTGCACAGCGACAACATGGTAGCCTTTTGTTACTTCGGAACCAGAAGCCTTCCTTACCCCGGGATTCTTCTTTTCCCTGTCAGCGTAGGCTAGTGTATGACAATGAGCTCAACATTCCCCATGGCGTGGGTGTTGTCCCGAGACCGCTTTCTTAGTTTTATCGGGCACCCGATAGCCGTTCTTGTTGAGCATTTGCGGACCCACCGCTCAATTGGGACCGCGGATCTAATAGTATGTTAGCATCGAGCTGACCAAATTTGATTGTGTAGAGTATTAACTTCAAGTCTTCTTTTCTCCAGTATCGACACCACCAATACCCAGTCTCTGCTTAGGGTCTTGTTTTTAATCCAGACATTGTCAATGAATGGCCAGTATTGCATATATTGCTCCATGGAGAGAGTGATAGGAGTTCCACAGAAAACAGCTTTGATCTCACCTCCTCGATATCTGGCGGCGCCACGAGAACATTGGCGGGTGTTGGGGAACGCGAAAGAATGATTTGGGATTCCATCTTAGGTTCTAACGAATGTTTTTCGCACTGAGACAATGATCCCTCAACCTTAATGATCATATGCAAGATCGGCAGGGATCATGGCCCCATGCATAAATCCAACCGTGAAGAAAGGGGAAAAAAGACGCGCTGTTAACATCAAACCAATTTGGGTTAGGCTGGTTTCTGTCATTATGCGCTGGAGGAAAAATACGTGACAATCCCACTAAACATTTTGGGCTTAGAGTGGCCGAAGTATTAGGTAGTTATGATCTTTATTGGCTACTGGCTTAATTAGAAGTTCTCTCTTTAATGGTAAACTCTTGCGCTAGTTGAGCCTGCTCCCGCGGAGAGCGTTCTTCTGGCCAATCCTTCGACCTTTCACGTCCAGCCAGACGCCTCTTTGTTTCATCTATTACCTCCCAATAACGATCTCATAGTTTCCTAAGTCAGCAATGGTCATAGGGATACTCTCAAACTTCCTTCCATTGATAGCCAAGTGCAGGATGATAACGTGGGTAGCAGACCGGCTTGTTGTTCCGTCAAATCCTCTTATGAAGTAAGGGTCTTTTAGGCCACTACACGGACCTTAAACCTCACTGCATTGATAGCACAAGCTGTATCAATGAAAATATCCGCTCCGGTATCCACTAAAGACCCCGTATCCATTCCTACTGATTCTGTTAGGTACAGTAAAGTGTTCTCCTCCGGAGGTCTACTGTGGAGATGTCGACATTGTATTCTCGCCCTGGGTAGGAGACGTTTCCTGAGGGCGGTCTTTTCCCGGCTCACCCAAATGTGCTCCTTCTATCGACTTCATTCCTGCAGCGCGCTGCCTGCGGGGACAGTTCAAAGAGATATATCCTTTTATCCCTGCAAAGAAAACAGTGCCCATCTCGTTCTGTTAAGTCCATCTTTGCTGCCTCCGATCGTCCAAACACTAATCTGGCAATCAGAGTCCCCTCTCTCTTCACTTCATTGGTTCCCGTAAAAGTAGTTACAGGGTTGGTTTGTCCCACCGCACTTCGTTCACGATAGCTCTGATAACATGGAGCTGGTCCGCGAATGAAGTACAAGCAGATACCTAGCCTCCGAAGTCAACCTTCTCATCCAACCACTCTCTCATCGTAATTTCTTTAGCTCCTAAGTGATCCGCCGGTATAGCTCTTGGGTTCATATTGGGAGCTCCGAGCTCTCTTCTAGGCGCTGGCTTCTTTGCCGAACTTATAAAAACAGTCTCAAGGTACTTAAACATTTCTTCAGCGGTGGAAGGACTAACAGCGTCCAGCCTCAGGCGAGGAGCCAGGTGACTAGCGGCTATGTTTCAAAATAACGCTTGCTTCCTTGACTTAATACTAGCTTTTCTCAGCGACTAACTACAGTGTAGCGAGGGCTGCACTCTCTACAGGCTAAGTTCGAAGAATGCACATAATAATATAAATCTTAGGATATTCAGATCTCAGTGCTATAGGAAGTCGCTATTAACAGAAGCTGAAGGCTGAGCTTCAGAAGAAAGAGAAAGAGAATACGCAGTGAGAATTGTCATGTATATTGAAGAATACAAATCCCACAGAATGCCCAGGACCCCTCATGCCAAGATCGACTGCTTGATCAGTGTCGACTCATGATAGGCGCGTGGTTGCCCGCGAGCATGTGCCCAGTATGTGAGTGGGGGCATAAGTGCAGAAGGCATAACAGGCTATGCCATCGACTCGGTTTTCCACATGTGATCCTCAATTCTTCCGTGTTGTAATGGACCGAGTTAACTTTTAATTTGTTCCCACCCGAGAGAGCCGAGCCTCGAATTTAGATTCTTTTCCATCGGTCAAAACTGGGGGGTTGGGGGTCTTCACTGATTTCTTGACTGCGAGCTCCGGTATCGCTGCAGGACTACTTTAAGTGGCCTTGTTCGCCTGTTCGGCAGCAAAGTGGTCGATGATACGCTGCATTTCATTCTTTTCATCGAAGAGTTCACCTATTTGTTCTTCGCGACCAGAGGCTCGTTTTTCCAATTCTTTTATTATAGCGTCCCTGACGCCGATCATTTCTCTCACTTAGTCAATGATCTCTCGTATATTATCTAGTGCAGCCGCATACATAGTCTGACATTTGTCCTTAGGGAAATCGGTCTTAAAGGTCGCTGTGATAGCGACGGTTCGGCCCCCGGGGTTCTTCGGTTCTGGGTGTCTCTTTCACGGAAGGGTCTGCTTGGACTCACGAGCCATTGTGCTGATTCGAGTCTCGTTCATTCGGGTATAAAAAGTGCACCAAGCACGCGTACTAAAGAACTTGGACGGGCCGTTGAACGCTTTGGGAACATTGTGGGTCGGGAAATATGAAAATTAACGTCTCTAGACCTTGCATACTAAACATAAAAAGTCAACACAGAATCTCTTTTGACGTCTTCAATGCTGGCTTCCGCACTACAGATGAAGAATTTGAGGAACGGATACGCCTAAATCCGTTTTATGACTACGCGGCTCGAAATTGGGGTCACCATGTCCGAGTCCACCCAGCCCAAGATCTGAACCCACTTATTTCAAGGTTTCTTGAGAGTGAACCTAAAGTGTCTGCTTCTAGTCAGGCAATGATGGCTTTGAGCGGTTCTCCTGGCTATAGTCAACGAGTGCCTAGGCAGACAACTGCGCTACACCTTGCGGCATGCTTTGGATTATCTAAAGTCGCTTTGACCTTACTTCTAAGTGGACAAAATGTGAATATTAAGGATAGCTATGGTCAAACTCCACTGTTGTTAGCAGCGGTAAATGGTTATGACGAAACCGTCTCACTTTTGGTTGCCTGGGAAAACATTGATATAAACTCAAAGGATAAATATGACAGAACACCTTTATCATGGGCCGCAGAAAAAGGCCACGAAACCGTTATAGAACGACTTCTCACGATAGATAGCGTCGATTCAAATTCTAAGGACGCATATGATCAAACACCTTTATCATGGGCAGCAGCGAACGGACACGCTAATGTCGTTTACCTACTTTCCGGGACGGACGGTCTCAACTCTACTCTCAAGGAGGCCTCATATGCCTTGGCACCGTTGTCGCGGGCGATAAAGGACGGAAACGAACCGGCGGTGAAACTACTGCTTACGCCCATTTCCCCTGACGACATAAATAGGATAGTAACTGAAACCGGCCACACACTACTTACTTTGGCGGCAGTATACGGACACGAAGCTGTAATAAGGCTGATAGTTGCCGGAAATGGCATCAACCTTAATCACCAGGATCGGCACGGTAAAACCGCGCTGATGTGGGGTGTGGAGAATGGGTTGGAGCATGTTGTCCGAATACTACTAGGTAGTGGGAAAGTTAGCGCAGACTATAAAAATGATAGCGGACGAACACCAGTGTCATTTGCGGCGGAAAAAGGGCACGAGGCTATTGTGAAGCTGCTACTTAACACGGGTAAAGTCAATGTCAACTCGAAAAGTAAGGATGAGAATACACCGCTATTATTTGCCGCAGCCAATGGACACGCATCGGTTGTCAGGCTGCTAATCGAGAGAGGAGCCAACGCAAACCCCAAGGATAAGGACCGACGAACGCCGCTGTCACTTGCAGCTGCTCATGGATATGTAGATGTTGTTGAGTTGTTACTGGCCTTAAATCAGGTAGATTTTAATGCAAAGGATATAAATGGTCAAACCTCATTATGGTGGGCAGCTGAGAATGGACATAAAGATATCGTTAAGTTGCTGCTTGAGAAGGGAATCGAAGTTAACGGGAAGACCAGCGGCGAACAAGCACCATCGCCGTTATCGCTTTCTACCGAACAGGTCAAGATTTTCCTAGAGTTGTTGCATGTGAGAGATCTTAAAGCAGGTTCGGTAAATAAGAACAATCGAACGCTACTATTGCATGCTGCTGAGCGAGGGTCTGAGGCTATGGTTAGCCTATTACTTGAGAATGGTTATAAAGCTGACTTGGGGGATAAGGATAGTCACCGAACACCGCTGTTGCATGCCGCTGCGAATGGGCATGAGACCATTGTCAAGCTGCTGATCGAGAAAGGCGTTCAGATTGACTCGAAGGATGATGGAGACCAAACGGCATTTTCACTTGCCTCCGAGAATGGGCATGAGGCCATTATCAAGCTGTTGCTCGAGGGGGGCGCTGAGGCTGACTTGGAGGATGTACGGCGCCGGACACCGCTGTCGTATGCCGCCGAGAACGGAAATGAGGTTATCATCAAGCTGCTGCTTGAAAATGGTGCTGAGGCCGACTCAAAGGATGAAACAGGCTGGACACCATTATTCTATGCCGTTAAGAACGGGCATGGGGCCGTCGTCAAGCTGTTGCTCAAGGGGCGCTAAGGCTGGCTTGGAGGATGTACGGCGCCGGACACGGACACCGCTGTCGTATGCCGCCGAGAACGGACATGAGGTCATCATCAAGCTGCTGCTTGAAAATGGTGCTAAGGCCGACTCAAAGGACGAAACAGGCTGGACACCATTATTCTATGCCGCTAAGAACGGGCATGGGGCCGTCGTCAAGCTGTTGCTCGAGAGGGGCGCTGAGGCTGACTTGGAGAATGTATGGGGCCGGACACCGCTGTCGTATGCCGCCGAGAACGGACATGAGGTCACCATCAAGCTGCTGCTTGAAAATGGTGCTAAGGCCGACTCAAAGGATGAAACAGGCTGGACACCATTATTCTATGCCATTAAGCACAGCCGTGGGGCCGTCGTCAAGCTGTTGCTCGAGAGGGGCGCTGAGGCTGACTTGGAGGATGTACGGGGCCGGACACCGCTGTCGTATGCCGCCGAGAACGGACATGAGGTTACCATCAAGCTGCTGCTTGAAAATGGTGCTAGGGCCGACTCAAAGGATAAAACAGGCTGGACACCATTATCGTATGCCGCCAGAATCAGGCATAAGGCCATTGTCAAGCTGCTCGAGAGGGCGCCAGACCCGACTCAAAGGATAAAGAAAGGCTGATATGCCGCCGAGAGCCATGTGTTAATATTGCGACCGACCTTTAAGGACAAAGAGGGCTAGATCTCGCTATGGCATGCCTCCATGGACAGGATAGGACAGACTATTGTCAAAGTCTAACTCAAAGGCTAGGATGATCCAATCTAAGGTGCAGTAGTTAGCTTCGATTCTAGAATACCTGTGGGAGTAAAAGGCAATTGCAGAGTGCACTTTCTATCATATTAGTCGAGTCAAACCTAGTCAAGCCTCGACTCTCCTACATACTATTAATATTTATACAAACACACGATCGGCGGAGAGTATTTAGGTCTAAGAGACTGCTCTATTTTATTATAATCCTAAATTAAGATGAGACATGCTCCTCCGAAACCAGTGTTAGTAACCATACTCGTAAAACACTCTGATACCTCAATGGTTGTCCTCCTGCAGCCTAGCTCTTCTATCACTGAGAAGTAGCTTTGCAGAACTGAACACACGCTCGTATCCAGCGCTCATTTGCTAAAATATAAAATAGTACGTCAGAAACCATGTGTACTAAAGCTGGATATCGCTCCGAAGATACTGCTGGTACTCATTCGTGTATCTCCGCCTGGGACTGGTTTGTTGATGCTTGTGCCTTGCGACTCATCGATCAAAGTCTCTGAAGGCTTCTTCTGTCATGGAGGAATTAAACCGGTGGAATCTACAATACTAACTATGTAGTCTCGGTTGTAGGCCGGGAGTCCGCAGGGCTTGGTTAGGTGAATTTCTTCTTCTCCTTCCAACAGTGCTCACACATCCAACAAAATTACCCTGACAATATCTCTTCACCATGGCTCCAATACCAAGCATTAGGTGACTTATCACCTCTCTTTGCTGAGCGCGCCTCCCCACGTTTCTAAGTCATGCCATTGCGATGTATGTTTGTTTTCATCGTGCTCTGGAAGCCTAATTCGGGGCTTGGCTATCTCCAGAATCTATAGATAGCAGACAGCCCCAGCAGTCAAGTCAACAGGCCGACCAATCCGGCTACCTGCCCTACCTCAGGTACGGCCAAATCGGCCCTGACATTCGGACTCAGGTATGTGGTACTAGGCTGATGGCGTAAACGATTTGGCTAACTACTAACTACATATAACATGGCTAGTAGCGAGCGAGTAATGGTTCATCATCTCATTACACTCAAAGGAAATCGAAAACAGTTACTAACCTTGGTCATGGGGAGCCTGAAGAAAAACGAAAACCTGATTGATTTACAGCGCGAACCACGCGTCGATGGCTCCGGGAACTGGGCTTTAGTCGGAGAGACACCAACAAAGGAGTCTTTCATGATTGAGTATGAGCATGAAGACACGGTGAAGTACCAGAAGGCATTCCTTTGAACTACCACGCAGTATCCAACGAGATGCACCGGTATATCGTAGAGTTTGAAGAAGATGGCATCAATATGGTAGCGAAGGAGCATCCCGGGGGACCGTTGCGTTGGCAGACCAAATTACAGACAATTATTCTTAGTCCAAAAGAATTCTCAAGGGCAAACTGTCCCGTCCTGCCTTTTTTACGACTTAAATTCATTAGCTTAAGGAAGCTAGAATCGAGCCAATCTTCACGTCGTCTGATAAAGTCCTGAGGTCGATTCTTTCCTATCCGATATCGGAAAGGACACTAAAACGACAGAACCTATAAGTATATACACTTTTCCTATGCTGGAGATATTTTACAATGGAATTAACTGGACTGCCTCAGGTATAGCGGGGCTTGGCTTCGCTTTAAGATTCCCTAGAAGAATGGAATGGAATAGATGACATTTCCATTTTCCCAGCGGCGACTTGCGATCTCAAAAGTTTACCAATCGGTCTCATTCCGACGGTTATTGTGAATTTTTGAAGTTGCTGTGCAATGAGGTAGTGTGGGCTTCAACTTATGGTACGGATAGAATATCCCAAGAGGTCGGAAACTCTGTGAGACCAGAGATGATGCAAGTCCTTCATACATTATTTATTATTAATATAAACGGATGATTCTATTACTGAATTCTTTTCAACCAACACGGCTCCGATAGTTAGTATTAACTTTACAACAAAGTTCTCTTTGCCAAATTGCTATGATGAATCCGCCTCGCTATAGAAGGCTCAGTGGAGATGGTAGACTCCTATCATAGTCTATCCCGCCCGCCAATAATGAATTGATTTAATTCATCGGTTTTTTTTTTATAGCAGAGAGCAGACACCGAAAGGAAAGAAGCCGGGGGACTAGGTCTCAGTATGGTCATAATGATGAAACGGATAATAGATAGTATCGACTTATGCAGGTAGGAATTTCTCATCCTCTTGGAGCTCACAACCCCATAAAATAGGGACGTTCATGTTCTTTTAATGCTGTGCGATCACATCATCACACTATATATGGACATATGATAATATATATTACATATTATGTATGGGGGCTAGGCCTCAAAAGAGTGGAAAATATGGAGGATTGGGCAAGCTGATTGATGTGAAGGAATCCCTTTCTTCATTAAAGCGCAAAGGGGAGCATTAACTATTGCAATCATATTAATGGTTTGAGGTGTCGGCATTTATGGGTTGAAGTTCAACAATCATCGCATTTATTAAGAACTGAGATAGAAGCGACATAATAACTAATTATTCGATATTAGAACACTGTTTAGGCATGCATCGGTAAAGACGGTTGCTGAATTACATCGCTATTTCAGACATACTGAAATATGCATAAAATTGGATACATGCAAGTCTATGAATAATAAAGATACACACAAGGTGTTCGTACAGGGGGAAGTCAACTCAGATGATCAGATGATTGAAGTGAGGAGTACAAAAGGACACATGCATGATTCAATGCGGGAGGAAGCCTTCCAATATCCAAACATTACCATATAGAAGGCAGGCTGGCGACTAAAAGCGGTAAGAAAACACGTTACATAAGCTGGAAGATGCAAGGGAATATTTGAGTTTTGGAACGCCTGAAGTTTCGTGGTCACGCTTTCCGGGGAATGAATCCGTCCAAATGCTCCTCCATATGATATTTTCGGGCACAAATGGGAAATGAGATACAGAAAAAAATAAATAATAATAATAATAAAGAAGATAAAGTTATCTTATGATGAATAATAGAAAAACAAAAAAATCATATAAAACAGACGAAATAGAAAAGAGAAAGGAGAAAAATATGGGATGGGGGAAGCGAAGGACCCAATTGAAACCGGTTCCGCATGGCGTCTTCTAACAGGGAGAGGTGAGAGGTATACAGGGTGATTAGCCTCTTCAAGACAATTCGGTTAAAGGAAAACGACAATTTCACCTCGGTCGTTCCGTTTCAGTCTAAGAGCCCGCCAGAGCGCTTGTTCCTCCTCAACTCGACGTTCTCTCTCATCATGATTCCTGCCTCGGCCAATGTCACGATCCTCCGAACTGGCTAGGGATGGGAAATCGCGGTGGAACCTTTTTAAAGCCTTGTGCACTGAACAGCCTCGCCTACTCTCCGGTCCTTTTGTCACAAGAGAAAGGAAGTGATCCGCCTTTTGACGCTGGAACTCACTCACTCCATTTAAATTCTGGTAGATAACAAGTTGGCGGTCGTCATTACGATAATACCCATCACCGCGCGGCGAACGTGAGTGTGACCGGTCGGAATCCCGATGATACTCGATCGCCTTCGGTCGTTGCGACGGGCGTGGTGGCTCGTAAAAGCTGTAGCCATTTGCTTGGGTAACAATCTTCCGCTTTGGCCTCCGAGGGTCGGATGATCGTACCTCACCATTGCTAATGTAGCGCATACGAGGGGACTTCTTGTAACGACGGACTTGGATTACCGGACGGGGTTTGCGATCGCCGTCGGCAGAAGTGCGACGCGCCTGGACTAAAGCTTTGGAAGGAGGTTCACTGACACTGCTACTGCTGGCTGACAAGGTGGAGCCGCCGAACATCGCTTTGATCCGCTCTGCGTGACCCTTTATTGAAATCCCCCGAGCACTGTCGTTGATCCTGCCTTTCTCGTTACGGCGAGTGCGTTTAATGGGCGACTGAGGGTCCTGATAGCGTCGCTGTTCCTCATCGTCCGAACAGGATACATACTCCGCGGATGGTGATCTTTCATCTCTGAGCATCCGACTTAGCCCGCCTGTTAACCCAGAGTGATTGAGGGAAGGAGTAATGGGCTGGTTCACGACTGTGGAAGGTCCGTCGACCATTGGCATATCACCGGATGAGGCAACAGCTGGCTCCTCCACATTTCCACGCTTTCGCTTCTTGTCACTGGTCTGGTTCGCGCTGGTCTTTTGGACACGATCTGGTGACGTCCTGGTCTTATTTCGGTGGTTGCGATCTTTACCTTTCCTAGGGACTGGTGTCACAAATTCCATTGAAACGTTGGGCAGTTGGTTGGGGTACAATGACGGTTTTATGGGCTCGGCACCATATGAAAACCCATTTTCCTCATATGCAATATCATATTCTTTCTCTTCGTCATCCAAGTCCGTGTCAAGCCTGGCCAGTGCCCTGCTGGGTTCAAACACAGAGGGCGCATGATCGACCATTTTCATCTGCTCTCTTGGTCCGCCAAGAGAGATGCTGGAGGCGTTTGGTGTCGCTTCACCGACAAGGAAGTCAAATACACTAACTTTCACTTCACTGTCATCCGTTCCCGTGCCGGTCGTTGATGACGAAGAGGTAGTTGCAGTAGGCGGGCTGGGTACTGAAGGAGGCGGTACTTTTCCGTTCGGGTCATCTATGTCAGGTGCATCTTCCACGTATGGTCGACGACGGTTGTGATCATTAGAACTCGAATCTTGATTTGAGTCGGCGGTAGAGCGGTTTGTGATTTCGGGCGGTGGCTGCTTGGTTGGCTTCTCTTTTTCTTTATAGAGGGCACCTTGGTATTTCTGGGCCTCGGTCATGCATGACTGAAGCAAACCGAGAAGATCCGTCGTCAGTACTTCTTGTCCAATAAATAGTACCCCATCCAGAAGGAAAGCCCTATCAACCGATAATGACCACTATCCCCACGGGGAGTCCCAATCAAGCGACACCAGAGCGATTCGTACAGTGTGTGCGGGAAACCATCACACTTGGAGGCACAGTGTCACTGACGCCGTCGAAGGATTACCATCGGCCTGCGAGCTGCGCTCACCTGGCCAATGCAGAGACGTAGGAGTTACAATGCCATGCATGACAAAGCCACAAGATCCATTGTAAATCCATTGTAAACATCACGGATAATGATTGGTGTTTTGAAATCGACGAGAACTTCATAAGAGAGGGCTAAAGAAAAATGGAGAGATAGCCGTACCGTATGTGATCTATAGTCAGTTCCTTGAAAGTGTACCATGCAATCGATGCAGGTAAACGAAGCATCGCGACAACGGCTGCGATGAGAATCTAGCTTTTTCTTGGTGAAGACGTCACCGCAGGCCTACAGGCGATAGGCGATTGTCAGCCTGTCATATCTGACAGTTCCTGTATGATAGGCAAATGGGGAAAGCAGGGCGGCGATATGGAGATAGAGACGTCTCGTAACTCACCTCGCACTGGAAGGAGACCATGGTGGGCTAGTTGGAAGCGGAGTAGCTGCCAGCGCAGAGGCCTGTTTCTGGGACGAGTCCGAAAATGGATTGCCCTTCCAGAAGCTCAAAAAGAACAAACTGAGAGAGTAGCTGCACCGTTGTTTGGACGCAGTGCAGTAGGTGATGTTTTTGTGCCCAATTACTAGGGAAGGAGCGGGTAAGGCAAAGTTGAGTCAGCGAGTCCGAGAAGTCAGCGATAACAGGGCGGTCCAAACCAGTGACTGCCAGGCGACTTTTAAGGTAGCAGACAGACTACAGGCAAGTAAAAAGCCTTGAGTGGAGCAGATTGAATGCGACCAAGACAAGCGTCTTTCGGAGCCTCTGCGCTTTGTCGGATGGGAGGTTCGTATGGCTATTTTATGATCGATGTTGGTTTGGTTCCTTTTTTTCTTCCTTTTTTTTTTCCCTCTTCTCGTTGCTTTTGAATTCTGCGGGGCCAAGAAGGATCGATCATAAAACGATCGATTGTTTTTGTTTTTTTCTCTCAGGCCGGACTCTTCCACGCGCTTCCTGAACAAGGCTGAGGGCTATGCCCTAATGATCATGGGAGACAACCGTTTTTTTTCTTTTCAACAAGCAGGAAAGAGTGAAGGGAGAGATCAGAATAATATTATTTCTTAATCACTAGAGATGCACTGTAAAATTTGCCACTCCATAAAAGCTCGAGACCACTAAAGTAATATACTTGGAATAAGGATTCTGGCAGGTTCCTGTTATATGAGATGATTTCCCCGACGATAAAGAAAGGGGGTTGTGGCTGTGGCACTGGCACTGGCGCTGGCACTGGCTGGCACTGTTTATTTTGGGACTGGGGTACTCTTGTTTTGAAGTTGCTATGATACCAGACAGAAGAAACACGAACTTGCCTGGGTCCCCTGGCGACCATCCTCCGCTTCCTTCCCTTGCCGCGTTCATCTAAAATATTATATATTAAAATATACATCTAATATTATTGTTTGATCTCAGGCCTCACATTCCAGTTGGATCATGCATGCAGGTCAGGCCATACCCGAACCAACGCAGGTTGATCGTTGATCACAGTCAGGAGACAAGATCCTGTCGTCGAATGGTGTGGTGACCACCAATGACGACCCCATCACTCATCAACGGATTGATCACTCATCCCCCTCATTATATTATTATTGTGATGACCATTATTTATCATCGCTATAGTTATCACAACAAGAAAACAGAAAGAAAGTGAAAATTGCGGGCCCAAGCAACGGTTTCTTAACGTTAACGAAGAGACTGTGGCATACTCTAGCTGCATGAAATACGAAACAGGCAAGAATTGAAGGTCATGTACACTACTATTATTACAAGGATTCGCTACTACTGGTTCGATTCGTCGCGATCGCGCGGTTACCTAGAAAAGATAAACTATAGTACTTTGTAATCATCGTACATATACATGTTTTCTAAAATTCTACGACAGGTTACTATGATTCTAACTATACTTCAGGGGGCCGATCCAGTAAAGTCGAACATGATTCTTGACAGATAAGCTGGATACGGTGTACACATTCAAATATTTCCCACAACTATATACATAGGATATGCCAGTAAGCCTCATGTGTTAGAAAACTGGATTGCGCGTCGATCTTCTTCGTATTCTATTTTTATCACCCCTCTGCCTCGTCAGCTGAAGTTGTATATGTACACCATGGTGATTTGAAACCCTTATCATGTTAGTTAGTACTTACTCATAGGGATAGAATCAATATGTCTATGATTATTATGAACTGTTGGAATTGATTCAACTAACTGTGCTTTGGGTACAGTACTTAGCCCTCAGATGAAGGAAAAGCCCATCAACTTTGAAATGGATCTCCACCGACACAGCCAATATTATTATATTAATATATGTGTGGTAGACATGTTATATATATATTGTTAATAACCAGTAGATATAGTTATATCGAGTTTATAGGATATATATAAAGGCAATGTTAGGGTCCACCAATGCAGCCTAGTTAAATTTAGCTTCCAGGATATCTGCATTAGTGAAATTGGGTTTAGGTCCGACAATGTACTAGGCTTGGTGCCTTGGGCAGATTGATGTAGCCATAACTCTTCAGCTACTATATAATTCATGAATGGGAAGAGACAATATGGGATTGTTGTTTCATCCCGCAGAACCCAACACCATTGACCCCACCCCCCTTACTGCATCTTGCCATACCCCCGCCTCATGAAGTCCTCTCTAATCACTCTGCCGTCAATTGTACGATATCCTCAACGACGACAGCCTTTTCAACTTCCTCGCTGATGGATTCTGCTTAATGTACCCGAAAATAATTGCTCGAGTTTGTAAAGTTCAACCCTACCAACTTATAATGGCGGTCCCCAAGGTTCTAAACCCGAGCCTTCACCAGTTTATCTTGGCTCCTAACAAATGGTTTCACACCGCAAAATATCTCCTCATGCATCTAAAGAGTAGTTTCTAGTTCTATTTGCCCTTACACGCGAGTTTTCGGAATGATACGCCGTGCAACCCAAGAATTTCACAACCTTCGAATATCTATCTCACGCTAACCTTTCACCTCTGTTATTCGCTCAAATGGATCACCTTTGATGGATTCCGCCGAGTAGCACCCCATCTATGTTGAAAGCAAGAACTAAAGGATTTGCAGGCAATAGAGGTTTCCTTTTTTTTACCAAGACATAACCCGGCGTGTTTCTTCGTTTGCTAGGACGATAGTTTAATCAAACCCTCCGATATACTGATTGTCCACGAATTGTGATGACAGCAGTCTGATCCATTCATGTTGTTCTTGAATCATCGCTTTGATGGAGAGGCTCTTTGGAGCTTCCCCAACTATTCGTCTGCAGTCCTTTTCTCGCGGTATTTCGCCGTACCCTCCCGTAGTAGCCAGTAAGGAACATCCACTTTGGCGATCCTAACTCTAGGTAAGAGATGCCCTCCACACACTGACCGCTATATCAATACTTTTTTCTTCACTACTCTTATAGTTATCGATTTCGACATTGTTGATTTCATCGCCACCCACCGATTCATCGGATTCGGTCCCGTGTTAACGTATCGGAATTAATGAGGGAATTTGGGTGATATGATAGCATGTCATAGGAACATGCCTAATTGCCTTGCCCCGAGCTATTATAGATTCAATTCATTATCGAAGCTTCTAATTCATTTATCATCCTCATATATATCATTAATTGTCGCTTACGTAGCAATTAAAGCATGGTTCTAGATCGGATGGTGGTATCATAGAATAAATCCAATTAGGAAGCGAGTATTCAAGGATAAGTGGTAAGATAAAAAACTATTCCTTTGTTTTGGATATGTATCATCGTCTTGACCGTTAACACTGCAGATTATATACGGTACGTACCGCATATCGTATGCATAGGTACTTATACTAGTAGGCACTATTACACGCTAACATAATAGTATTATTATAAGTATGGTTGGTAACATAACATCTTGAACCAGAGCAAAAAACCGACCGGCTTCACGAGGCTTCTTCCCCACCAGCACGCGGTATTCTCCATGGCCATTTATGAATTAAATGGTGACATAATAACGGCTTTTTCCCTGGAAGGAAGTAAAAGATGGATCTCCCAATAATGTCAGGTCATTTACCGCTAGTAACTGTTAATTCCGTTATTAATGCCGCTATAGTGATAATGGCTAGTCACAATGTCTCCATCGTGATTGGTGAATCTATCTACTGATAAATCATGATTACTAAATCAAACTATAATGTCTTTTATACCGACTTTAAAATGAGAAAAAGCTGGAATCTTCTACCCCGTGGCAATCTTGCTGCTGAGACTCTGGCTGCTACATCCGATAATAATGATTGATTTATTAGATTCACGTCCGCCAACAGCGGGGGAAATCGCTTCGGTATAGCCGCCTTCCGACTTTTAATACGTTCGTAAGATTCACCATAAGTTCATCGGTTCAGATTCCGACTCGGATACATGACGCATTGGGAATGGATAAATGTGAGCCATCTATCTGGTCACCAAGCCTCGTGACCACACATCGCATCGCTCCTGATCTCACTCACGGCACTTGATGTTGTTAGCATAATCGAAATTACCCAAGCTACACTGGCTAACCATGCCACCTGTTTTGACCTCCTATCCAAGAATGGCTCATCCCCTCATGCGCTTCCAACTGTCGGATTACCGTGGCGATGGTGAGGAATTCACCTTGGCCGGCAAATCCCCCTCTACCGGAGAGGATGATCTGTACAACGGCGATACTGCGGCATCTCTCTTCCTTTTAATCTGCGCGAAGTTGATGGCTGTGGGTCAGGCAGAAGCCCTATATATGGTTTACATGTTGAGAACTTCACGGAGTGGTGGATAGAAATTAGAGATTTCAAGACAATATCAAGTAGTTTATTTTGGCTAAAGCAAAGCAACGTGACATCAGACTCCCCAAGGCCAACTGGCCTTTATAGATACATTTTCGGTGGCGATTGCACCGTGAGTTGGGGAGCGCTCACTGAGAAACAACGGCAATAAGTTGGAATGGGATGGGGCAAGCAGTCACGTGTCCGAACCGGTAGTCGAAGCGGCGGCTGAAAGGCATCATACTTTTTAGACAGAGTTCTGCGAGCGTTTGACCCAGGCTGGAAAGAGTTCAGTTCGCGTCGCCATTTTAGGAAGGAAGCTTCGGTATTGTGGTAGTGAGGGTAGTGAGCGCAGCTCCTGCCAAATCGGCCCCAATTGCAAGTTCTTTGTGCCTCTGCTCCTGACCATTTATGGAAAATTTCCCTTATCTCCAACTGATAGCTAAGGGCCTGGTCTTATTATATTATTCTTATTCTCAGAATCACCCAGGAGTCACATCTGCGTTACTGTGATAGGTACGAAACACTGTGTATAGGATGGAAGTAATAGCGCAGGTGCCGACGTCTACACTTATTGTGCCTACTCCCATTATACGTGGCTCGCAAGAAGACCCTTGGTCCCTAGCAGACGAGGCCATTAAATAGGCACGGCATTGGTGTGCCCAAAGAAGCAGCAGATCGACCGTTATGAGAATTCGCTAGCGCTGAAGGGGCGAGAACACTCCCTTTAAGTGGCGATACAACTGGGTGCAGGGGTGCGTAACCCATACCTATCTCTCAGTCATTGGTCTTCACACTAGAATACGAGTTAGGATTCTCTATTCAGAATGTGTTCGTCACTTCAGCTTTGGCTTGTTGTTGATAAGAACGATCTGCCCCTAAATCCCACGAGAGACCAGCACGTCCCAACACAGTACGGTGTTGGCGTATCTAGTCTATTTTTAATTGTTTACGTTGAGCAGTTTCCGCCTCTCCCCCCACCGCAGGGCTCTTCCAATGCACTTGACGACAGAGGCGATATTCCAGTGAAAAATGTGTTGACTAGGGCGGATCGGATTTGGAGTGCTCATGCACCTCAACACCAGAATAACTGCTTCGTAATCTATGTATTAAGAAGCAATCAGCCATTTCGAGGGATCATCAGTAGTAGAGATCTTCGAGGTTATGCTGGCGGATCAGGGACCGTCGATAGTAGATATTTCGCCTTTGACCCGGTACTGTTTGTCAGATTACATGCTTCTATCTTTATGAAATGCCCGAAAAGTTTGTGAGGAAGCAACCTTTCATTGTATCGACCGGAAGGTGCCTGGTCCCGATGCTGACCCTTTCCATCTCAGAGTAATGATATCCTCGGCAAACTTACTAACGACCTCCATTACTTTGGTTTGAGGTTCCTACGGAAATAAAATTCCCGGCTGTTTGGTAGCCTCACACGGTTTTCCAGAGAGTGGTAGGGGGATTTGACATCCTTTACCGGAGGGTTTGGTTATCAGGAACGTTGCTCGCGACATTCCGCATGCGGATATCTCGCTTATTGAGCTCAGGAATGGCATCAATTTGGGAACCATACTTTCTAGCCCTTGGAAGAGCCGAATAGAGTTCGACTAATCGGCGCTCAAAATTCGCTTACGCTAAGACAAGTCGATACCATTAGCATGGACAGCTCCTTCATCGAGTTGATCGATGGACTTCTCATCAACACAGCCATGAGCGAAATTTAATCGACTTGCCCGAGTAAGTTCCCTTGGGTCGAGCGGTGCTGGGTTTGGTATAGAAGACAGAGTTCCGTTTCTCCGGCCACCGGAAGCTACGGAGTCCCAATCTGGGACGAGGATGAACGACTGGTCTGCCTCTTCAAGTTCATGCATGACGATGGGATAGGAATTTCGGTAGCGGCGCACGTCCTGGAGTAACATGGTATAATCATCGGGTCTAAAGGTCATTGGTGACATTAGCGGCTTCTTATGTTGCTATTCAGTCCTGCGCATTACTACTATTAGTATTTGCTGATCCCTAATAAACCACGGGCTCTTGGCGGTCCTTTCTAGAAGCCTGCAGTTACATATTCGTTATATTCCGTCGGAATACCCCGAATGTAAGATTAGAACTAGTGCACAGATTGAACGATGCTGCCCCGTAGGTATGTACTGTACACTTTGTATGAAACTCGGGGCGTAATTCCGGGTCATCCGGGGGTGCAGGGTTGATTGGGTTCTTGATTTCATACTCTTGCAATCTCGCCTCATAAATTTACCTATTTTGAAAACTCACCGGTTGGTTACCGGTCAAGGGTTTACTGGTCTTGGAAGCCGTAAAGCGGCTAGCTTGCTCCCAAGCGTCTCTGGCCAGCTGGTCTCGGTGGAATAAAAGGTAAGACACCATAACCTCTATTGAACATGATCGGCACTCTCTAAGGCGAGTGCTCGCGCCACGTGCTCGGGCCGCGAGAACTAATTCAGGTAGTAAAACTCGATGAGGTCCGGCACTGAAATGCATAGGTGGTGACTCTGCTTGCTCCGTGGAAGATCGCATGCCCGTTGACGGGGTAATGATAATATCTAATGACTGCGGGAGTAAGGCAATAGACTATAACTCCAGGATTGGAGAAAGCCCTCAACGCCGAAGTAAGCGGCCTACCTAAGGTACTACTGGAGACGTGACTAGGGAGAGGTGGTAAAATCAAAATCACCGCGGTTGCTCCTGAGGAGCAACATCCGGTAAGCGAGGCCCCCCATAGCAGGACGGATTCACAGACCATTTGATGCTGCACTGCAGCAAGAAGGAAAAGTTGACACTTCCCCAAGGAACTGCTGTGCCCCCGATGTCATCGATTTCAAGGAAGCTAAATACCACCATCTCATCAAGCTTTATGTTTGACAGCATAATGAAACGCTTTCTCTAAGATTCAAGTTTTATGGACTCAGGACGAGGGATAGGCTTGTAAGTCTCATCGTCCCACAGGTGTTCTAAGGCCATATCTAGATACCAGGACTCTGGGACAGCAAGCCAGGCCTAATTTCTTATCGGTGGGCTTAACTATAATGTTATTCTCGGATAGATAAGCATGAATTTCAATTTTTACATCAAAAGAATGACGCGGAGCTTTCCACTTATCGACAGAGGCTATCAGCGAAGCTTCCAACGCCTGACGACTGGCGGACAGTCCCGGTTCAATATGTCTAGGTGGCTCCTTGGGTTCCCATTCGGAATTGGGAACAAAAAGTCTAGGATCAGCTTGAGGGTTTTCCTTGCCTATGAATTGCCATTTGGTGCGGACGGTTCTACGAAGCCTAAATAAGCATCATAAACAAGTGCAGGGCTCCGTGGGTTCCCAAGAATGAACTCTCCATTGGGGGATAGCATGTGTTCGATGTCTTTAGGCAAAGACAGGTCAGGGCGGATAAAGATACCAGACTACTCATAAGTTGGTATCAGAAGTGGAAGTTTGAGAAAAGATAAAAACACTCCTGGCTTCTTGGGAAGAATTAAAATACACCTTTGGATGCCTTCAGCCCTTCAGCTCTTCCTGGACCCTTTTCCTTTTCCTCCCTGAGACCGATTCTGATTCTTCGAGTTCTGCCGTTTCGAAATGCCGGCGTTTCTAGAAGGTGCGCTGGCTTCTTCGACTTTCTGGAATTTTTAATTGTTCTTTTCTTTTGTCGAACCTCATTTCTCCACTAGAAGTAGGGATAAGAGAAGACTGCGAAAAGGGACTCACTCTCCTGGTGACGTTTTTTATAAAGGCTGATTTCCTCTTTGAGAGGGAGCAACTCCTTCTCAACTCGAGTATTGACGATGGTCTCAATATTGGCATCTTTCGTATTCAAGTCAACTACTCCCTCTCTCAAATAGGAAATCAACCTCTATAAAAAACGCCTCCAAAAGTGTGAGTCCGCCATGCCCTCCCCCTTTCGCGGTCTTCTCTTATGCTTACTTCTAGTGGAGAAACAAAAGGGTTCGACGAAAGGAAAGAACACCAAAAATTCCAAAAGGTCAAAGAAATCCGCCTCTCAAAAACGCTAGCATTTCGAAACAGCGGAACTCGAAGAATCAGAACCGGTCTCAGGGTCCAGGAAGAGCTGACGGTATCTAAAGGTGTATTTTAATTCTTCCCAAGAAACCAGGAGTGTTTTTGTCTTTTCTCAAGCCTCCAGTGAGCCTACGCTGGATAGCTGCTCGTCGGGCAGTTAGGACAGTAGATTCTTACCTTCTCATGGTGTCCGGTGTCAATAACCTCTTTTGTGGGGTGAAGCTGAAAGAATATTAGAATTGGTAGTAGAGTGTGATGTGGTGATGAGAGGGATAGGAGGACTGCAAGAACCTCGTTAAGGCTCGGCTACGGGCAGTCTTGGTTCTTTCTGCTACTCTACTAGCATTGCGGGCAACACCCTCTACCATGGAAGATGCTTCTAGTTACAAAAACCTCGCTAAGGCTTTGCCACGGGCAGTCTTGGCTGGGCTATCTGACGCTATAAGTATCTCTTGGAATGGTAAGCACGGCCTAGCGACGAATTTTTTTTGCCTCGTTGGGCTTAGCCACGGGTGTTTGAGAGGCCTGCAAAGCCAGAGACAGAAACTTGGTTAGTAGAGAGCTATGGGGATATTTTGTAGGGCATCCGGGGGTACCTCAAAACAGCCTTTGCAAGACACGGTCGGCTGGGAGACCCCTGCTGGTAACACGAAGCAGAAGCTTGCTTCTGTGGGGCGTGGTACTTGGTGGTAGTGACGGAGGAGCTTCCTAGAGCTTTACGAGACTGTCTAAGTAGCCTGAGAGGACAGACGCGTGTGTCAGTGTGCAAAGAGATGGGAATCAGCTACCTGACGTGTACTGAGGACCTGAGGCTAATGTAGCCAAAGTGGTATCATCCTGGCTTAGGGATCCTGAGGCTACAGGGCTAATGTGATACTGTTCTAGCTGAGAAGCCATTGATGCATGCTTAAGGAGCAAACCTGGAGACTCCTGGGGGTGAGAGATTCTTTCCCGACCTCAGTAATCTTGACGCAGTTAAACCTTTAGGTTATAGACTGACTGAAAACCAGGGCAGCGGTCTAAACAAGTAGACTGGGCGAAGCTACTTGATATCAGCTATAAGAACCTCGTTAAGGCTTTGCCATGGGCAGTCTTGGTTGTATATTCGCCTCTTGGCCCAAGCTAACGCTTTATCCAGACTGGCGGGATCAACCTGGGGCATCCCCATGGCCCAAGCCCCCGACAGGTATACACTACGGTAGTGCGATCGGCAATGACATTCACGGGATTTACCTGGCACCAACCTGACGCCAGGACAGGACAGGGACCAGCTCTAACATGCAAGCTACAGAAAATCCAAAACAAACGCTTGCGAATAACAGGGGGTTTCGGGCCACCAATCAAGTCCCTTGAGACCCTGGCCTACGTACTCCCATTAGACCTGTTTCTTACTAGCAAGGTAATGGAATATGGGGCGAGGACATAACGCAGCGGCGTGGATGCCCATGTTACCCTTGTTAGGAGGAAATGCAGTCGGGTGCGGGGAAACACAGCGAAAGCCAACAGCGCGAATCGACGCGGTAGTGGTCGGCCATCCAAGCCCAATGCGAGAAGGGTGGATGGATGGGTGGACCGGCCAGACAAGAGAATCAGACCGAAGATATGGCCGCAGCCAAGCGCAAGAGGGGAGGTTGGTCAAAGCCTCTTTACAAAAGAGATGGAAAGAGAGATGGGGAACTAGCCCCCATAGCCCAGCAGAGGCTTTCCCGCAACCCCCAAGCAAAGAGATCCTGAAGTTGCACGAGGGACTCCACAAGACCGAAAGCTCCATATACACTCAGGTGCGCACGGGGAAAGATTGGCCTCGCCAACTTCCTGCACAGGGCGGAAGTGTCAGAGGAGCACGGTGTGTCCTTGTGGTTACAAGAGCGAGACCCCGAGACACCGTGTCACAATCCACTAGCCCCAGATACCGAGGGGTGAGAGAAGGAATTCGAATGAACAGCAGGTTAGACTTTCGGCAATTGCTAACAAGGTCGGGGTCAAAAGGCTTGTGAGGTGGTGGTTGAGGGAGATTAGATCAATTTGGGCTCGCGAATGAGCTGATCGGGTGACAGAACTAAGCGTTGGCTTGGCTGGTGGTAGAAGGGACGCCGGAAACCCAAGAGCGGCACCTATAGAGGGATGAGTATAAGACACAAGGCAGATAAATGGGCCGGGTGGCCAAGAGGCCGATCGGAGTAACAACAATATATTATTATCCTTTCTTAAACTTCCGCTTCTGATACCAACTTATAAGTAGTTCTGGTATCTTTATCCACCCTGACCTATCTTTGTGCCTAAAGACATCGAACACATGCTATCCTTCAATGAAGAGTTCATTCTTGGGAACCCACGGAATCCTGCGCTTGTTTATGATGCTTATTCAGGCTTCCGTAGAGCCATCCGCACCAAATGGCAATTTGCAGGCAAGGAAAACCCTCCAGCCGATCCTAGACTTTTCATTCCCAATTCCAAAGGGAACCCAAGGAGCCATCTAGACATATTAAACCAGAGTGTGTCCACCAGTCGTCAGGCGCTGGAAGCTTCGCTGATAGCCTCTGTCGATAAGTGGAAAGCTCCGCGTCATTCTTTTGATGTAAAAATTGAAGTTCATGCTTATCTATCTGAGAGTAACATTATAGTTAAGCCCACCGATACGGATTTAAGCCTGGCTGCTGTCCCAAAATCCTGGTATCTGCCAGAGACTGGATAGATGGTCTTAGAACGCCTGTAGGACAACGACACTTACAAACCTATTCCTCGTTCCGATTCCATATAACTTGAATCTTGGAGAAAGCGTTTCATTACGGCTGTCAAACATAAAGCTTTGACGAGAATGGGCAGTCCCTTGGGGAAGTGTCAACTTTTCCTTTCACTTGCTCCTGCTATGAGGGGGCCTGGCCCACCGGATGTTGCTCCCGGGGAGCCCGCTCCCGGCGCCGCTTGGGACGGGAAAGACACACAGGGACCTGGAGATTTTCTATACATACATACATACCCAGCATCCCCCGTGTAACATGTAACATGCAGCCGTGCAGGCATGGGGCGAGGAACCCACCATACTACAGGGTTCTGAGATACATAGGACTCACTTAGTCACATGATCATGACTGACCTGTTTATTAGTCTAGGGAATGGCTGAATGGGAAGGTTAGGTCTAAATCGCTCTTAGCATCGAGATAGCAGCGAAGATCTATATGGAATATGCTAAATGAAATCTTAATAAAGAACCCCCCCGAGAACTGCTATACGAGTGTACATGTTAACCCCTACCCAGTCTTGTCCACTATATTAAGTATGCCTGAATGCGCACTAGTGTTATGGATTAGTATAGTCATAGAGTATTGCAGTAACTGAAACTATTTCATCGGGGGGCTGAGGGATAACTTGTCGCGGTTGTTATAATAACTAATAAATAAAAGGCAGCGCGCAACTTTGATACAGGAAAACAATGAAAACTTAATCCCATTTTCGCACTCTCAACATTTGAGCAATTATCATGAAAATTAATGCATTTGAAACCTCTTGATAAGCCTTATATCTGATCATACAATGACAATGGAGAGTCCATTTTTGGCAGTGGCTTTCTGACGCAACAAAATTCACGACCGCCCGACACATTCCAATTGTAACCAGCTTCTCTCCAATTTCAAGCTTCCTTGATTCCTTCCACTAGAACGCAAACTTAATCGATCTACTTATGATTTCGATACCTTATTTTGGAGTGAGGGGGATGAAGAAGATGAAAAATACCGCGGAGGATATCCAGGGGTTTGAAGGCATATCTAGCTGACCGAGGTCCCAATCCCAAATAGCAGTTGTTTCGAAGATATCCCATATGGTGGAAGTAGTAGGGTTGTTACAGAACTTTGAAGCCCAGTTATTAGAGGAGGAAGGTTGAGTAGTATAATGTCACAGGTCGGACTTGCATTTTTTATTATTATTGAACCAGTCTGAAGCTGTTGGTGACACTAGTGGTAGAATACGCTAAATGTATAAGAATAGTGGACTAGATGTTTCCTAGAAGTGGGTTTCCTGTGTTAGGTTACTCTCTATTATTTTCATTGAAGCAGGGCATTGTATATATCTATCATAGCTGGCAAGCGGCGATAATTCCCCATTATATCGTGCTTTCCGTCCAGTCCTGGTACACCGCCAATTTTGTTTGTATCGTTCTAGACCTTTAGGCTATCATGTGAAGACTCTATCTATCCAGATGTAAAACTTGGTAATTATAATAACAATGGTCAATAGTGGTAATGATAACTATCCAGTTACCTAAATCTCAGAAACTCGGCCACTTATCTTAGTCGGACCTGACTAAACTAACTGCGAACACTGACCAGAAGACTGAATTAACTTGATAATACGAATCGTAAGAGTAGGAAGGCGGGAGCGATTATGTCGTCCCTGCCATTATTGGCCTGAGATGGCGGTGCGGCGTGATCTTCACTCAAGATTGGGTATCCAGCTCCCGACTGACAAATCCTAATGGCATCAGCATTCAAACTACTAGTCAAATCGAATGGTGGGATCTAGAGGCAAGAAACACACTTTATTCTGACTTGCTCGAGAATCTATCAAGGAAAGGGGGATATGAGAAGGCGAGTCGAACTAAACCCGATCGGGAGCTGACTCATCTAGAATGGCGAGTCTGGCGACCTGTAGATACTAAAGGTACTTACACCTCATAGGGCAGTTCAATTGGTTGGCCATGAAAACCAGACCTGTTGGCCGTTTGCAAAAGAAGAACTCCTCTCCTACGCCCACTGACATGGCGTCGGGGAAATATCTCCTTTGATATCTGGAGGGAACAAGAAACCACGGCGGCGGCATATGCCTACGTAGATGCCTCGCATGCGGACGCAAATGTACCGAGTCATTCGTTACTACTTTTGCGGGAGCCCCAATTAGCTGGGCCTCCAGGAGGCAGTCCTTTGTTGCCTCATCTTCAACTATTGCAGAATTCCGCGCTTTAGCCGCTGCAGCCAAGGAAGCAATCTGGCTTCGCAAGCTGACTGTTGCGCTAGGCCTGGAGAAACCAGGGCCAGTGACCGTGTACCGTAACAATGCCAATGCACAGGACATTGCCAAGAAATCTGGATACTTCTCATCAGCTAAATAGGTCGACAATTGGTATTTCCTCGTCCATGATGCATGTGCTCGTCGCGACATTGAGTTCCGGTAGATCGACGGCTGTTTCAACCTGCCGATGGCCTGACAAAGTCACTTGAGCAGTTCAAGGAATTGATTAACCCGCGTGATTGTGTGCTGGATGAGACCACCAAGAATAAGAGGGACAAGCTGGACACCGCAAATGGATTTGCGGATGATGAGTACATTCAACCTGACCTTGTGCGGTCAACCTAGCTAAAATGCTGGGCTGGATTTGGACTTTTTTTTTCTTTTTCTTTTTCTTTTTCTTTGTTAATTTGAAATAAGTCATGTCAACTCAAGCCTCTGCTCGCCGAGTGTGTTGGTACCATGCCTTAGTCGCTAGTTAGGTAGAGCCGAGTCGATAGCCTGGTTGGTGATCCAGGATCACTCTCGTGCTTTTCAGTTCCATGATTTAGTGAATAATCAAAGGATTTGGGCGAAGCCGATCGAAAGAACGGCGTTAACACATTCAAACCTGGCCACTTGAGAATTGGTGATCAGGGCAAGAGCAGGTGAAACACATAGTCGTATCACTTTCTTTTGGGCAACAGCCCTCATCATTGAACTAGACGGTGTCTCCCGTTATTAAATAGGCAAGTCTCCACGAACTTGGGACAAGGAGATCAACTTGATTGGCTGCTGACGGATGTAGATATATCCATACCGGAAGGTGCTCAGTTGCCTGACTCTTAATCTTGCTTGGTCGAGGGAAACATGACGGCATCCCCACGTCTTTGTTGACATTGTTGTTGCTATGTCGTTGCTACCGACCGTCCCACGGAAATTCTCCTCAGAAGGATATAAATACCCCGATTCCGATCCTCTTCTCCTCCCTCTCTTCTTCTTCTTCTTCCTCTCCTTCACCATGTGGTTCGTCTGGCGATCTTCACATACGCATACCCGATCTCATTCACTCCACCATCACGCTCGCAGCTTTCAGCTGATCTGCCCCTTTCCCTTCCACATCCCTGACTTTATTTCTCCTTCCTCTTATACCAGTGAATTTTATTATCGTCACATCGCTCGCGATGTCTCGCTTTCACATTCCTGGTATCCCTTATATGCCCAAGGACCGGGCTTCACGGTTTAAAGTCGGCCCGGCATTCGTTACCTTCCCTCGCCGCACTGTTTTCCGTGAGAACCCCATCGGTGGTCCTTGCCGTTCACTTCCTCCAGCTCCGGCCCCAAAGCCGCCTGGGTCCAATCCTTCTTCGGCAGCGCGGTATATGTCGCGTCTGCCTGCTCGTGTAAGTCCCCCGTCCATTCGTTCACCTGTCCCCCAGCCCAAGGCAGCCTCCCGTCTGGAGGGAAGGCGAGCATCTCGACAGACCAGATCGCGACCCTGGTTGCAGGAAGGTCCGCCGGTTGTTCGTCCTCCTCACTTCGCGCCATCGACTCTTCCACCTACGGCTCGCCCTGGCGCTCGCAGGGCGGTTGCTGCCATCGACGCGGCCTTTGCGAAGTCTGCCTTCTCGAAAGGGAAGGCAGATCGAACAAAGGCCAAGCCGGTGAAACAGGTCCGTTTCGGCGAAGCCAGCGTCGTGACGGTGGATCGATGGATCGACCGGTCAGCGCACACTTATCCCGACCCCACCAAATTTTGTGGGCACCTAGAGGGGTGGGATGTGCAGCCACTCGACAAGCCGGACGAGGATGGCGAGCTTTTCAAGTATACGACATACTGGGGCAGTGGATGCTCCATGTTGTCGTACAATCACGCCTTGGGTCCTTGCGGACGCGACGCCTGCGCCTGGAACAAACTCGCCGACATCGAGCGCCGTTTCGTGTCGAAGGGGATTCGCTCCTGGCGTATGGCCGATGTCTTCAAGGCATGGCAGGATGAAAGAGCCAAAATTAGGAAACGCGGTGGATTTGCTCTGTAAGTCCCTCCCACGGTTCCTTACCAAAAAAATCATGAAAATAAAAAATCATCCTAAAGTATCTCGGGTGAGAAGCCTGTTTCTGTTATCGCACATTCGTTTCGGTTCCTTTTGTCTCTTTTCCAACGTTGTTTTGTCGGCTGGCTCCGGTCTCCTTGGGGGAGGAGACCGTCCAGGTGCTGCTGATTCTTCACAGCCCCGCCGACAACGCCTCGCCGCCGAACGTTCGTCTCACTGGGAGACTGGAGGGAAGTGGTGGCTCACCTAACGTTCTTGACCGTAAGATCCGTCACGCCCCCCCCCCGTAAGACGCACCACCGGCTAACAGTGTCTTAACAGCGGTTTCCCTCTGCCATATAATCATCACACATGATACCATCTCTTACATATACCGCTGTTTTTGTTTTCCCTTTTCTGCTTTCCCTGGGGCCCCTCTATTCTTTCTTTTTCCTTTCCCTTCGTCTCGTTTTTTTTTGTTTCCCTTGGTGTTGCTTACTGTCTTCCTTATCCATCTTCCGCCATATATTGTAATCTGCTGCCATCTCATCATGTCCCTCGTGTATCGAGAGGTCATGGAGAAGTGCGCATTCGCAGAGCTGCAGTGTCTTTGATAATGCAGTGCGGGGCCAACTACAAGTATCTGTTGAGATGAGTGTGGATTCCCACACCACTGATATTTGCATGGAGGTATCTATATACTATTGAGACTGTTGATAGCCGCCGGTATATATATGTAAATTGTTCGAAGGGTAATCAATCGACTATACCGACCATTCTCTTTGAAGCGCTATTGTATATATCATCCACACATGGCTCTTGAATTATATCGAAGTTAAGGTAGCCTCCTATATGGTATGATAGCCGATCTCATAACATTTCTATTCCATCTCCTAGCCATTATGTAAACGATAGACAATGGATGTGGACGTGGAAATCGAGGACTTTCTTCGGTTTGGTTCAGTTCCTTTCCCTTCCTTCCGGTCACTTCTCGACTACATTATATTCTTCAATGCAGGAGATCATGTATCGTATCATTATTCCGTACCTAATCGGACCGGATCGAATTGAGTCGTACCATATCAGATCATATCATATCATGGGGGATGATATATGTATATGAAGGAATGCCAACGATCACTGATGGACATGGACAAGTTTATTGGAATTTCTCGTCAGCTCAAGCAAGGGTGGGGGGTCATGAGATGACGATGAAAAGATAAATATCCTGCCATGAAACACACCCATGGGAAGGAAAGCATATCACCAGAATATAGAATATAGAGAATAATAAAGGTTAACCGACTGGGACGGATAACGAAAAACTGTAGGAGCAAAAAAGACTAGTCCTTGATGGGAGTCGCTGTTGGCAATACAATACCCCGGGGGCTTCAGTAGCAGGAGACGAATGAATCAAAAGGGAAAGAGGAAGAATTAAGTTGCAGCATAAATACAAAGATCTCTATCACATGAACCACAAAGACCACCATCCAAAAAAGTGAAACGCCCAGACAAGCATGCTCGGAGAGAACATGACGGGAAAGAGGATATCATAAGGAATCATTGCCCGAAAAGGAAAGAGAAAAAAAGGATTCCGGAGACCAACAAATGAAACCCGTTCTATCAAGTGGGCCGACCACAATGCAATCCATGGCGTACGACATACAGAGCGGTGACAGAACCAAGACATATGCTCACGGAGTCAGAGTCTGATTAACGCCAGTCTGATCTGATCAACCTCCCCCGGTGCCCCGGCGGCCGGGACTTTCTATCGGGGTCCTTGGAGACACGGACGCATTCAGAGCGGCTGCGGCGGCGGTAGCAGCCATGGCCGCTTGCTGCTGTTGCTGTTGCACGACTTCCCGCGCGTAGAACTCCACCAACATCGTTCCGTATGCTTCCAGTTCCTCCACCGGAACCGACAGTCGAAAGTCATTGAGCAAGAGAAATTGGAGCTCGAGGTGATTTAACTCCACAAGGGGAAGGCCTCCCACCTGTCACACTCAGTTTTGTTTCCTTGGCAAAGAAGCCAGGGGAAAAGGGGGGGAGGGGGGGGGAAGGCACGTAAGAACATACTCTAGCGTACCGCGAATTCGTATAGAACACGTCAGAGAAGAACTTGCTAGCACAGGTCACGCCAGCGATCACTAGTCGATGGATATTGAAGCTATCCACCACGAAGAAGTTTGAGAACGGTTCCCTCTCCTCGTCCAGCTGTAGTGAAGGAGGAGCCGAGGGCGATCGGGGTTCCTCCGCAGCCATCCTCGTGGACGGGGGCGGCGTCACCATGGAGGCACGACCGCTCACCAACCACGAAGCCGTGGGCGTGGCGGATGGAGAGGATTGACGTGGCGCCGACAATTCCTGCTTTGTCGTGACCGTGGCATCTGTACAGCGTCGTAGCTGTTCCAACGGGCGTCGGTTGACCATCTCCGTCATGCGGTCGAAGTAGACTAGAAGGCTGAGAAATACTTCATACGTGGTGGGACAATACTTGTGGATGCGGCTTAAGTAGTTGAGAATCGTGATGCTAGGCACATTCTTGCCATGGAAGGCCAGGACGCTACTAGCTTGCGGGGTCAGATTGGCGGCTCCATCCGGGGGTGGGATATGACGATGAACATGCTCATGCTGCATGTCATTCGTCGTAGCGATCTTCGTTAAGAGACCAGCTACCATCTCAATAATATCCATTACGGGCATCGAACTGATTTCGTATTGGCGGCCCACCTCGTGTGCGGCCACCCCCGGCCGACGAGACCGGTGGGATTGGGCGAAGAACTCTTCACTCGCAAAGCTCTGAATGTGGGAGAGATCACGCACCGTGATCCGACCTAGAGAAGGGGTGTCAGAGCCGCCTAGCGACCGGGAGGAAGCATATGTCGGCTGCAGACGTGGTGACGGTGGCAATGAGCCACTGCTGCTGTGCGGCATCCTCGTCAGAGGGAACCTTGTCGGGTCTCCCCCAGGCGCCGTCCGGGAATGGGGTTGCCGGGGATCTGGGGGGTAGTGAGGTCGAAGATCGTGAGAACCGTGTCCATGGGGAAGGAGATGCGACGTCATCCGGAGGTGATCGGGACCCAAGCTGGTGGAGGAGGTGGCGGTGGGAGCTGTGGGTGCGGAGGGAGAGGTAGTCTGCCTGACGGTACGAGGTGGGGGATACCCGTAACCGGGGCGATCGGACGATGGCGGATAATGCGGAGGATGGATGGATGCCACGGTGGACATCGTCGTCGTGGTTGAAGGATGTGGAGGGTGATCGTTGGTCGTGGTGACCGCCGCTCGAGAGCTGGTCGGATCTCGCAAGGAATGCTGCGATACCGGATGGGACATGGGCCGATATGCCGTTTCGGACGAAGATGTAGCCGAATTGACGGCGCCTCCAAATATGGTGGAGGGTCGATAGACCTGATCCGACACCGTTTGACTAATGGCCAACGAGCCCATATCAACTTTTGCGATTGTGAAGGGGACAGGAAGGCAAACAATGCGGGGTTTAGAGCCTGAACGCGGCTTCACAGGGGGGAACAACAATCCCGCTCAAGACAATCTTTCTACCGCTGCGAACGACCCCTCATCCGCTAGCCACAAACTGAATCACAATTAGGAAGGGAAGAAAATCCGGAGGGCGAGAGAGAGGGAGAACAGCTCGAGACGGAGAGGGCATCGGTCGAGGCCCAAGGTCGGACAAATCTCCAAGACCCCTCGCTAAACCCAAGACCAGCAACAGCGAAGACCCAACGAAACGGATCGCAGCCACCCAGAGGCTCGAACCTCGTGTAATCGAAATGAGCCGCGACAGTCGGACCGCAGGCCAGCACAAGACAGGACGCCAAAGCCGAGAACGAAAGGATTCAAGGGTAATGACACCCCCTCATGAGCATGATTTGCGAATCCTCCCGTTTTTTGTTTGTCCGATTGGAGCGAGATGACGGACGTGGGATGTTGGTGGTAAGTTTAAGACAATACCACCAAAAAAAAGAGAGAGACGAGGCGAGCCTGCGGTCGACAATGGTTGGGAGAGGCGCACGGAGTCTGGGGTCCCTGGAAGCGGTCACACTTGCGAAGAAGCGGAGGAGGCGGGGAGGCGAGGAGGGAGAAGAGAGAGCAAGAGACTTGTATGGATTGGCGAATTGGGAGAGAACTTCACGGCGAAGCAAGAAAGGAAAGAGAGCGGACGACGTGGAGAAAAGGAGAGGGGAGGAGAAGGAGAGAAGAAGAGAGTAAGAAAGAGGGAGAGAGAAACATTGGAGAGGGAGAGGGAGAGGGAGAGGGAGAGTCGAGATGAACAGATCGAGATAAGTCTGATAGGGCAAGGTAGGGGTTTTTTTTTTCAATAGATTAATAAATAAATAATGAGATTAGAATAGTATCAGATCGGGAGCAGATCGCAGTAATCAGTAAGCAGTATCCAATAGAGATACCTGGCATGTCCCTTTTTTATTTTTATTTTATTAAGAAAATAATAAAATAAATCAAGAATTTATGATTTCTTTCCTTTTCCTCTCCTTCCTCCCTAAAAGTACTTAGATAAGAATAAGATGACCAGATACGAAGGAGGGAGAGAGAGAGAGAAAAAAAAAAACAAAAAAAAAAAGGTGTGATGGCGCTGGCGGAGGGCTTCACCGCCACCAAGAGAAGAGTGAGAGGACAATGCAGGTTTCTGATGGACAACGAGTCTAGTATGGAATGTACATATGTATGTAGAATAGGAGTCGAAGAAGCAGCAGCAATTGATTCGTATCACAGATAGGATGGGTATCATAGGAACATTATGGAAGTATTCCTAGGATCTGTAGATGTATCACTACTGATTAGTAACTACAAGACAGCACATCCCCTTGTCTATACCGGCCGGTATAGCAGAATGATGACTCTCGGAGGTGCTGAGTACTGCGACGTCACTTTTGCCACAAAGCTCTCCATTTCCCATCAGGTTTTTCCCTTTTCCAGCCAGATCGAATCGTAGATCATTATCATTCCATCCAGGAGTACGTCATGGAGGTCAAAAAGACTCCGCCTCTCGGGAAAGTACTAAAATGGAGACCTTGAAGGGGGATGGAGATGCCGAACAGCCAGCCAGACAGACAGACAGACATACATATGTAGGTAGGCATGTAATAACAATGTACATGGACATACATACATAGGACAGAGTACATATCTGACCCATCTAAAAACCTTGTTCACCGCAATCGATGCAGATACAGAGAAGATTCGAATCCACTTATATTATTAGCACGAAGCACGGTTTCGGACTACTTCTTTAGGTGGTCTATAGTTGCCTCTAGATTGATCCATCAGGACTGTACTGAAGTTAAGCGGAGATACGACAGAGTACATAGGAGATAGAAGAAGTAGCTACTCCTTCCTACATATGATATGATAGTATGTGAATACATACTAGTCCTTCTATATTATACATGATTGGTACTATCATAATATAATTTGCGCCATCTATGTCTCTATCATCCCTAATATATATACCATACCACTTCTGTATATAAGTTGTAGTGGATGGGAGGAAGTAAAGTCCGGCAGAATACTATGCGATAATAGATAGCCTTAAGCTTAGCACGGAGATGCCGCCTTATAACTACGATGGAGGGACGCTCTTAAAAAGGGCCATTGGTTCACATGTACATTCCCTACTTGATAAGGATTGGCATTGAACACGTTAAGACAAGTCTTGATTCATTATTATTAGTATCGTCATCAGTACTAGTAGAGCGGGTGGTAAGGCTGTATTCGAATGGAGGCGGTGAGGCTAGATTTGCATAGCACGAGGTGAAAGTAGTGGACCGGATACGATGAACCGATTAGCGGGGCACTGGAAACGGCCGCTATTGCGCCGCGCTTCTACTACCCATCCTAGAGGGTGATCTGATCGCCCAATCCGGCTTAAATGGGCCCGCTGGACCCGCTGTGACCTGTTTGGGGATAGCGCCGGCTCTGGCCGCTTTTACCCGCCCCAAGCCAGAGCCCTCTCGATATATATATATTATATATTATATATACAAACCGGGTGCGTCTCTCAACGACCGATGCCCTTCCGGCCCGACAATTGATGCCACATGACCCGATGATTGTGCCAATGTGCCATTATCCGGGAGGATACCAGTGTGCCCCCTTGCAGAGCCTCCTTCTCCTGCCGGGCGATTTGGTGGATCGTCGGATGCCCAACTTTTCATACCACATTCCATTGTGTTTTCTACCAATCTCTGGGTATTCTCCCCACCGGTCCCCCCTAAACGGTCAAACCCGATTAATTGCATGAACCGCTGTCAGACAGTTTAAAATTGGCAACGTCATCCCCTTCAATAAGTTGCTTGATCGATCGCCTTGACACTACTAGCCTTGCCGAATCGCGCAAGTGGTCCATTTGCTACTAGTTGAAATCTCGAGTCGCTTACAGCTGTGATGAAGCAAGGAGGATTAGATTTATAGGGTGGTCTACAGGAATCAAAAGGCAGAGAGAGAAAAGAAAACGGAAGGATAAAGGATAGATATATGGCTCCCGAGTTATATAACCAACTCTTGAGTACTAGGGATTTCCGTGCCACCCCTTTGTATGATCGTTGCTAGTATTATAGAGTATCCAAGAGTTCTTGCTGTTAGATTGGGTCGTTACAACCGCAAGCAACAAGTAAGGGTAGAAGCGGGATTACCTCCAAATTCTGTTTGAAGGAAAATAGTTCAGTCTTGTGAAAAAGCCAGCTAAATAATAATAATGATACTACATAGTAAAAATACTTAATATCCTTATAAGAACCGCTCAAACTAGCGTGCATGCTACATGTATGTCTACATAACTTTCTTTCTCCCCCTCCCGTTCCTTCCTCTCCTTGTACTTATTATTTTAATAGAATGGTACCTTCGTAATAATAATAATATTGTTCCTACTATATTATTACTATTCAACTAGGCTTCCCACAAGGATTTAGCTTCCTTTCAACCCCAGCGATTCAATCTCTAGACATTTGAACGGGCATTACTATCTAGGGGTAACCTTGACACCCAATACAATACCGTGGGATTGGTCCTCTACATAATACGTTGAAAAGCCCAACAAGATCTCTTCTTGATCCTTCCTGACTGATGAAATGACCTTTAAATGAGCAAATTGATTGCTTACCCCGAGACGACAGACTATGCCTGCGAAGTTGAAGATTCCGATCCCGGAGAATCAGAATCGGGACCCGTGAGCTGCGGACGGCAGGGCCGGGATAGTTTCAAGAACCAGAGACAGCCATGGGGCCTCTATCTTGGCTGGAATAGAGGCGGCTACAGAGCCAGAAGCGGGTGGATACAAGACTTGGTTACCCGATCGGATGCTAGCACAGGATTTAAGACCAGACTTGTCATAGACCAAATAGAAGGGATTGAACCATTACAACGGTACCTGGCCATCCCCTCGCAGCTAGAGAAGCAAGATCGTTGCGTCAGCATTCAAAGTCGATTATCATTCAATCTCATATGATGTTGATCGCCGCCTCGCTTCAGTGGTGCAATAGTGAGAATTCGGGTACAATATTGACCAATTCGCCACATTGTTTCGAATTCTTCCGTAGAGTTCCGTCGCGTCTTTGATCTATATTAGTCGGTAGTAGCATCACTCTCCTGCCAAAAGGGAGTGCCGATCGAGCTGGGGCCGCGGTGCTTGGTAAGAAGGGAATATGACAAAATGATGTCAATTACCGTATAGATAGAGGTAGCTATATGGTGAAGTATAAAGTGACCTTAAATTGGACAGAGCTGAGTGAAAATAACATAGTGGGAGGCCGTGAACAAAGACGTTTGATGAAGGGAAGCCGTTTTGAACTGACGGGCTGGGGTGGAGGTAAAGGCAGTTAGTTGGCTATGGGAATAGTACACGGTTGATGCTAAGACCAGGATTAGTTAGTTCTCAAGACTTGCTGATTTAAGACTCACCTAATAAATCATTCAAGGACTATGAATGATTTCCTAATAATGCATAGTACATACATTCATTAGATTAGTACTTTTAGTACCTAGTTAATGATCTATAGATAGTAATATAATACTTCATTATCATATAGCTCATACATAATATAAGAAGAATGTCTGTAATTAATAAAATAATACTGTCTGAAATAACGATGTATGGTATGTACAAGCGAGTCATGTTAGATAAGCGACTAATAATAAAAATTATTATCTATATATAGTTATAAAGGAGTTGTCAAAAGGATGAGGGAAATATTAGATATTACTAGTGAGCTGTATGATGTACGTGACTGTAACAGGGATTGATAAGTTACAGAGTTTTCACAGCTAAACGCGTATTGTGCGATGACTAAGCATCCTACCATTCTAACACAACCTTCAGGAAAAGCAGCCTCAATTCTTTTTAATGTACCGTATTTCATTCTCTTACATTAATGTGCCTTCGGTGGCTTCTCGCCTAGCCGTTAGCTCTTCCTTGAGTTCCTCGCGCTGAATGAGTCCAAGTTGCTCTATTCGATCTTCTAGACGCAATAACTCTATAAAGCGCCCCGTTTGACGAGCGGTTCCGTTAACCTGTCTGCAGTCATATTGGCCGTAGCTTCCCATCGAAGCCGAATAGATCTCCTTTCACACTCTTGCCGGAGCCAGTGGTTGTGTGTAGCTGTAACGAACAGGGTACTGGACAGTATGACTAAGGTGGAGGATCACCATATATGATGCATTTATAAAATAAAGTGATAGATAGACACGCACAGATGACAGAATTGATCGCAGGTCCTTCCATAAGGGTCAGGGCCCAGCCAGACTATATACAGGATTTAGGCGTCGGAGTATGTTTATCCGTGAACTACAAACTACATGCAACTAGAACCAATCTGGAAGGATAACCCCATGGTCGTTACAATACCGACATGTCGCAACTTTGTCGCTAGCAGAGTCGCAGTGTTTGGCGATTGTTGTAGCGGATTTGAAGGGGGTCATTTAGCTCCAGGATTAGCTCCTTGGAGAGTCGCCTCATAAGCATGGCTGCTCTGGCAGTTTGTGATAAAGCTAACAGTTCAGCCTCTGTACTTGACGTTGTTAACCATGTCCTATTTATTTACTCGCCAGCCAATAACTCCACCAAAAAAATTCATTGCGTAACCTTGGGAGCTTTCTCTGTCGACCATATTGTTGGCAAAAGAGGAGTCGCTCTCGCACAGATAAATTATTTGCTTGAATCATCATGGCCGTATCGAATGCACATATTTCTTGCGTAAAGGTACTTCAATACCCGAGCCGCCTCTTCGCTATGGGAGTCATCTAGATTCTGGTTGTATCGTGCTAGCCTTGAAGCTGCGAAGGCAACACCTGGCCTTGTCGAAATGGCTGGAAAAAGGATCGACCCAATTTTTCGCTGATATTGGTTATGGAACTCTTGGTTGCTTGATGCCCCTGTGTCGCAGGTTTCGGCTATTGGAGTGTTGGGCGATTTTCCAGAGACGTCAACGTTAAACTGACTGACAATCTTGTCAATAATCTAGGTTGACAGTCTGGGTCGATTCATGACAATATGAATTCTTAGAAACTATTTCAAATCTCTAGAGTCAGCTAGCTCAAAGCTCTTCTCAAGCTCCTTCTTTGCGAGCATTAGCTCTCCTTCGCACTTTTTGCGGTACGCGAAGCCAATGCCGTCAACATAGAAAAGACGATTACTCCGTTTTTGATCATAACACACAGCTCCTGTGGTATTTCTTTAAAACCCATGCGTCTAAATGTGTCAGTAAGTTTCTGTTGTCACAAAAGAGGGGGTCCCAGCAACGCATAGAGCGTCTTTCAAGTCGACAAATTTTCTTTTGTTCTTCAAATCCAGAAGGCATCTTCATAATAACTAGCTCGTCAAGATCGCAGTTGACAAATGCGTTGACTACATCTACCCGCTTCAGCTCGAGGCCAAACTTGGCCGCAATCGCTAGCAACGTCGATGCAGAGAACCTGGATGTCTCTCGGCTTTGACAGAAACGGTACGGCGATGGCACCCAAGAAAAACTAGATGAGACACGCGTATACTGGAACAGGTAGCCCTCCTGATCCCCGTGGCTATGGTAGAAGCGAATCGATGGCTTCCTGGCAGATACTGTCGGCACATTGGCCGTGACCCCGCCCAGCACTGGCAATGGATCTCAGGCTCTGATGAGACAGACAGTCCGCCTCCTATATGGATTTTTCGGCCGGCGGTGCGATACCCGGCGTGGTAAATAACGGCCGATACTGTCCGGGTATTGGATACAAGGGCTCGCTCGAGTCACTCTGGAAGTGGTGGCATCTCGTTCTTAGACGGGAAACGGTGTCAGGAATAAGTAAAGACACTATTGTCAAGGCATAAGATGTAAGCGATTAATCCACTTTCTGCTCTGCTCTAACCAAAGAAGGAATGACCGTTGATTATCCGTAGGTCATTGCCATTATAGCCGAGCAGAAAGGCCTAGAGCTCGTACGGCGGCCAAAGAAGAGCATGTACATTGAAGATGTTGCCGAGTTCGCACGCGTCCTTTTGACTACCACCGAAATGACATTTGACTGTGGCTGGCTACGGATTCAGTTACTCTTCTTCTGCCAGCTAGCGGCCATTGCTGCAAGCCGCCTGGGGGGCTCGCCTGAACCCTCGCTATCAAGATATTGTGCTGACCCTGATCCAAGATCCGGAAGGAAGTCTATGACTGTTTACTTCCTTAAAACCAGATTTCGCAAAGAAGTTTCTTGGCAAGAAGGCACCGTAGGTATTCTTAATTTTTGTGTCTCCTTAGAAGCTAGTCTGCTGGCTAAATTGGATAGGAATGAGTTTAAGATCCCTGAAATTATCCTTGATCCAGCTTTGGTCCTCAGTCTACATACCCATTTATTACTAGTAGGCATGTTCTGTTATATTAAAGGTTCTTAAACGATTTCAGGTTTCAACGGTCCCAATGCACGGGCTATACCTAACTAAGCCTAGCCTAGCTTCTGCCAGGCTAGGTTAAGTTAGGTGGTAGAGAGCTAGGCTGAATTCAGATCGAGTAGGGTCCGTGCACCTGGAGGGTCAGCCTGAGGCTAATGATACGCCGATTAATCGGAGGCGGTGACTAATATCTCTATCATAGTAGTGACAAGACACATGTCGCATCGCATATTCTATAGGAACAATAGTGGACTTCAATTAAAAAATCGATGAAATAACACTAATAATCTGGTAACAGAGTTCGCATTCACATTATACTACGCATTTAGAGATAGCGGGAGAATTCCTTGATTATCACGCGCGTTGGGAAAGTATCGGATGCAATCCCAGACTCGCGAGCCGTAGCAAGCCTAGCGTTATGTTCAGCAGAAGCTGCTGCTAGTAAAGGGAAAGATACTTGGTTGGGGTATTGTTAGATATAATGAGATGCTTGGCTGTACATGTGTTCACTATGGACATTTACGTGCTACAGGATTTACGCATCACATGATTCGGAAGGGAGGGTTCGGCGGATCAAAAAGGGTTGGTGTATCATTAGCCAGGCTTGACAGGCCGTTGAAACCTGACTGTTGCCAGCACTGAGCCCAGTGCTCGATTGCCTGGATAATCTCTATAGCCTCCAGGTTCTGAATGGCCTTGGACAATGAGAGCTAAAATTAAAAGACGTGATTCAGGATAAATATGTGTTTTGCCAGGCGGTCCGGGAAACCACAGGATCTCGAATCGCCTTTGGAGAAGCAACTGACGGGTTAACAGTGCGATTCCGATGCGTTGAGGTGAGACTACAGACTTTGAACAGCTCACTAAGCCCGTACCTTCTTCGATATGCTGGAGCTAAGGCCTTTAATAGCGGTGGTAAGCATCACCTGGTTTCTGGGCCGACCAGATCGCTAACACACTTGGGTAGAAGATGTGGTATCACATGACCCACAAGTTGTATATCTGTCCCGCATTCCCTTCCCGAGTTCTGTTTCTCTTTCTTTTTCCCTTGCCTTTGGATTCTTGTACAAATCACGCCTTAGCTTAGTATAGCGAATCCATTACTTGTACTTTAGGCTTGGGTCATCACAGAAGAGGTTATGGACGCTTTCCACAATGTTATGTTATACTGCATGTAGATATCCGCACTTTCATCCGACATTATGAAGTGGATGTCGATGTTGATGTCCAAGGCATTGTTCGCAAGACAGGGTCTCAGAGCAGCTTAGTGCGATTCACTTGTTCGTAAAGTGCGTCGATTGACCCAGATCGACCATACTGGTTCTCCACCGAAGAATCTAAGTCTCTTAACGACCTCCTGGAGGTTCGGATACAGCAGGATAATGCCAATAAACGTAAGCTGAAGCGGGAGGATCGAAAAGCTAAATTGGAACGCGCCAATTTGGTATACCAAGCCGCCTTTAGCCACCTTAATGAAGAAGCGCTATCTGCTGCGGGAAAAGCTAGGACTTTCCCAGGATCAGATAATGGAAGCAAAGAAGGGGTATAATAAAGCTATGTAACGAAAGCAGCGACAGCAGAACCAGCGGGATTCAGAGGTACCCGGAGCGGTATAAGAATGAACAGCCTATGATAGACCTTGAGCTATAATTGGCAGGGGAGCTGGTGGATACCACGGCCATGCAGACCCTAGAGCATAAGGGCTTCATGCCCCAGAGTATCTAACGGTGACTGATACTATTCTAACTATGCCGGGTGCGACTCTTGAAGCAGAGTATCAGCGCTAGATCAACGCGATCGATGCAGTAACCAGTGTGTTCTGTGGCGTAGAAGAAGGACGACCCACGCATCGACTGACCCAATCTCGCTGCCCGGCCTGTATCTGATGATGACAGTCCTCATCCTCCTGCCAAACCGCAACAATGCTTGGGAAAAGAAGAGATCAAGGTTGTTCTTGTCAGCGGACAGGTCCCTGAATCATAAATGAAGATAAGACTCTCTCAGTAAGGTATTAGATTGGACTTTAGCTACACGGCTGTCCTACCACTGAGTTGCTATATACAACATGTTTAATCTTAAAATGTATAGAAGCTGGGAATACAGGACTCATATTATAGTAGTCCTGACAAGTCCTGACAATAAACTTCCTTAGTCCAATATTTCCATATATAGACCAATTACCATTCTTGGTTAAACAGGGGCCCATGTGCCCCTTCGGTCCAGAGCACTAATGCACAAGCAATGGAATCTGTGTGTCAAGTCGGCCACCTCTTCGAGCACAGAAGGGATGTTTCTGCATTGTGGAAGGGTATACCTAATACCTCGCCAGCTGGCCCCTTCAGAAGGGATAGATGATAGAGGTACACTTTCCCGAGTATTGTGATTATGACTGAGGCCATAAAGTTATGTGATTAAGTAGTATAAACCTTTAGAATATCTGTCTAGAAGAAACAAATTTTATGACATGCCACTTCCTTATATGGGGAGGTCCAACACCTGACCAAGAGGCACCGATTTATGGGATCAATACCCATGTCAGGGACCCTGAGGAGCAACATGGACAACACATCCTCTTGAACGTCTGTGCTGAAAAAAAACCATCATGCCGCACAATGCGAGACTCCAGCACCATATGCAGCCTGATCGGAATGACAAGCCGAGAGGCAGCCACGGAGGAATTTGGCCCAATCTATATGCGCTACGCAACTCTAATATTGGACCCGTGGAGTATCGGAGACCTGAATTCGTGCTTTGAATCTATGGCATCCGGAATTGACACGCTGTACACCAAGGACGATTGACCGTAACTCCCCTGGAAGCAAGGATAACATTCGGAGGCTACTAGGCTCCCCCCCTCATCTAACTGAAGCTAACCTTAAATAGAAGCTATCACGCTGTGAAACAGGCGTCTCTGAGCCATGCCATGTATGTCTCAAATTTTTGTCTTTTAATGAAGCGCTAGGGTTGCATGTTGGATTTGAAATCGAAATATCTTGGACAGCACTTGGTATGAACTAATTTGATAAGGAAGCCACTCGATGATGCCTAACATAACACATTGATCATGATTTGATTACGCTCTTGGAAGTGACGTCCGACCATCGCACACACAGAACTAGACTTTCCAGTCGAGCCAACTTACGCTTGATATGAAATCCTATGACACCAGTTCTGCCATAATGGACCCTTTGGTTACCTTTTCTGTCTGCTAATCTCAGCATAGCACGGACATGATGGAGACATGTTATGGCCAACCACCTACTTTTATAATTCAATGCATCTGCAGTACATTGACCTCAAAGCAATAGCATCGCGGAGGCGCTGAGCAAATATCCAGCAAAACTTAATTCTCGGCCTGATCCGTTCTGGGCTAATGTCTTAATTCTGACCGTGTACATATGTGCTAAACATGTCCTAATGATCACAAATCATAGCTACAAAATCAGGAATTATATTAAGCCAATAGCGCCATTTATTCCCCGCCAGATAATGCTGGCAACTCTCATGGCCACAAACATCGCAACGTTTACCTGGACCAGTTTGGCCGTCGCAAGCACAACAATAAACTCTAGAACGTATTCGTACTTCCATTTTTACTCTCTCTTTAACAGGTTCCTAAGTGACGACTGCTCCCCAAATTGAAGATAGCCCCCTGCCGGGTTCATTTTGCTTAGTATCTTGAACACCTTCCGCTTTTATGTGGTCCTCCGTTTCTGAAATTCCCAAGAAGCTTCCGGTCTCTCCCCCAGCCGGCTCCTTGGATGCTCTCTTGTTGAACTCTGCTTCTTCCCTCATAGCTATCGTGCTTCGACGTTTCTTTGGTTGAGGTGGTGGGAGATCCATATGGTACGTTTGTCTGCACAGCATCTAAAATCTGGTCAAGGTGATACCAAACAAATGACAGAAACTTACCCAAGTAGAACGTGTTGCAACTATATCAGTATCTCTGTTAGAAGAGTGACCGCATGTAAACGACGTGAGGATCACAAGATGTGGGTAATAAATAGAAAAATTGGTTTGTTCTGTGCACCGAGCGATGCCAAAGGAAAACCAACCAGCGGCTTTATAGCCCAGAGGGCTTGTTTTATATCTAGTACAGTAGAATGAACTCCGAACTCGATCTGATTAGCAGTACTCTAGCTCATTTGGAGACCACGTCATGGTCAACACAACTCAAAATAAGAGAAGCTCGCCTCGATTATTAAAAACAAGGGGTTTGATCCCAGCGACCCCAGGCTAATGCACCTTCCAGGACAAGGTTCACATCCAGCTGTCTTGTTATAGACAGGCTCATGCTCTCCAGCGATAACCTACTTAGTCCACTTTTATATGCAACCCATATCGCCATTCAGCCACGATTGATCTCCTGGTTCCCAGCTCCATTCATCGATAGCACGGACATAATTGGGACTCGTCGCTGGCTGGCTTCATTTCCTTTATGATTTGATGCATCTACCGCGCATTGACTCCGATAGGACCATAGAGAACCTGAGCTGAGAGCTCATAAAACTCAGTTATTACCTAACATCCTCAAATCTCTCTATGGTGTTGAGTCAAATATGGCCATGCCGATTACATCATAAGGAAGAGAGGATGCTACTAGGGCCACTTATTAAGAGTATTTGCACTAACACTAAGACCTCTGTCCACACCAATTTCATGAGAGGATTTTCCAATCCTACGTGGCAAGTGGCTTAATGATGACTCTAGTCCTTTACACTACCTTGCTGCTTTTCGATCTAATGTAAAAGCCAGGATGTCTCTCAAACTCTTAACCACCAAATGATTATGGGATCTTATGAGGGGCCTACTAATGACCTTCTTTCTTCTTCAGTTCGTTTCGGTTCTTTGCACTGGTTACAATCACAACATCCCTGGCGAAGCTCTTGATATCTCCAGCTGTTCAGCGCACCTTTTTTTAAAGCAGGGAAGGAACCCCGGCTCCCTTGTCCACAACCATAGATAATGTTTAAATTCCAGCACATTCTTTTTGATATTGCTTTAACTAATATATTAGCCATCAATGCCTAGTAAATTGTAGAGTCAAGTCTTACGAATATTTTAAGAGAAGCTTAAGCAGCGAACTACTGTCGATTGGAAAATTGAACAATATTCAACCCTCGTCTTGCTATCCGATACATTTCCGTGTCCTTATAGTGGTTTCACCAGTGTCAGCCATTAAACTATCCCAGCCAAATTCTGACCGAGCCTGGTTGTTACAGATTCAAAGACTGGTCCGGAATTTCGTATTCCCTTAATAGATCATTTCGCTTCATTTTTCTAATCGACTAGGCTACAGCGCACCTAACTATGCAGAGATCATTCCGGTTTAGGGAGTTGTCACTCATTATGCAACCTCACTCGCCATTGAAAACTTTAATCGTGTGTATAATAAATATCCTTCAAGTTGTTGCTTTTTCTTCGGCTGCAATCTAGTACGGCACAGACATGGTCGGGCCTTAACTCTGGCAAGCTCGGAATATCCTTAACAAAGGTACCATACATGAGCTCACATGGCACTCATTCCACCCGGGCCATGCTAATTTGTTTTTACCATCATAAGTGTATAATAGCGTGTAAGAAGCCAAAGGAAGTTCTCCGCACGATAAACTTGACCTTGATGCTATCCCCCAATTCCACAAAAGCAAACTCGCCAACTCATCCTTGTAGGTGGTACTAGAACAAACCCATTGCTCCCCAGCAATAACCTTTTTAGTCTGGCCATTAGAGGCTCAGAGATTAGTTTCACACTAACGGTTGGCTACACAGCGGTTTTTGTTTGCTTTTTCTGTTGACTGAATTAAAGGGTAAACACAGAGATTGACATTAAAGAACATGAGTCCTTTAAATCGAATCGACTGGTTGGAGCTGAAGGATCTCCACAAGAGATTCTCTTTCGTTGTTTCTCTGCTTCCTCACAAAACATGTCTAAAGCACCCATTGATAGTCTTGGGGGGGGGGTCATTCTACCACTACGAATATCTTCCTATAATTTTTGTAAGGCCCCGCAAGTCCATCCAGCTTGTCTAAGTGATGTTGCTGCTCCAGGCTAGAATATGAAAAGCTCTAAATACGTAGGACTCTAGCCTCCGCGTTGTGCCATTAACCACGGCGACTATTAAGGTGCATAGACTCGAATTATAATAGACACCAACTACATTAAAATACTGCATAAAAGAATCGAAGTCTGTCTCGTCGAGCAATAGAAACTCCCATACCTGGGCATCTTCATCGTCGGCAGGTCCGTAGAACAGTGACACAAACTTCGCACCCCAGGTCGTTACGAGCCAATTCATCTTCAAGGTAGAGTTACCTAACTTATTTAGCAGAGATAGGGCTGTATGCCAGGCTTTTTGACTCCAGTGGTGTCATACGCACCCCTGGACTATTTGATCCCAGCGACCGCGCTCATAGCATTAGCTGGGTTGCTGTTACCGTCGATCCATTTGACTTCTGCGATCTCCCTACGCTCGTAAGATTGTCGGAGACAGAGTAGATCGATCATGAGTCTTGTCTCATTCGTAGTTCCCGGTTTTATAAGGCAGTCGCCGTGTTGCTAGGATGAAACGCTAGAGGTTGATAATTTACGACAACATTGGGAGAATTACAACCTAGTTTCTGATATTGTTTCTTGGCCGGACGGGACCCACACTAGCATGACGCCTAAGTGGAGCCAGCGCCAAATTTAAGGCCAGCCCAGTGGTTGCAGGCTCCATACAAAGAACATTCTGAATACAGTTTTGTGGGCAGAACTGATAATCTGTTGTGATAAAGTTGCAAGACAGGGCTCAGCATGTTCGGTCAAATCCAATTCAGACCGATTTGTCCGTTCCGATCCAGTCCAGTCCGGTCCACGGCATTACATGCGCACATATTTAGCTCAAACAGATCTGTGATGAGGACCACTGAACTCTTCTCACAACTAATCTAATATGGGTAGTCTTGGCAAACCTTTACCTCGTAAACCCAAATTAGGGGCTACAATAGTCGGGCGAAACTCTGGGAGAGAGTTCTTTTAGGAACGGCGCTACGGTCTTTTACATCAATCACAAGTGTGACGTTGTTGAATCAAATTTTCAGTGCTGATTCTTCATTGTACTTTGACTGCCCTTCAGGATCTCGCAACTCGAAAGATCCTACCAGGAGAAACCACCTTGTCGGCCACAGAGAAACGTCAAATCTATAGTATTTATTTGAATCCGTTGCTGCGGACCAAGCCATTGTCCGACTATCCCCGCGGACTGGGCCGGACAAACGGGAGGTCGTGCTATATATAAACACTGGACAAAACCGGACAAAACCGGACTTCCCTCTCCAGCCTATGTTATATGATTGGCAGATTGCGCATAGATGTCTTCTGTTGGCCGATCGGAATCACAAGAGCCAACAGACTATCAAGTTGCTTGTCTCAGCTGGGGAAGTTTCATCACCAAAACAAAACGTCAGCTTTCTTTGACATTGTGAGTAGTTGTCGTCTGAAATTCACTTGGCAATCGTACTGCAAAGGGCCATGCAGTGTGGGGGTACGTCTCGTAACAAAACGGAGCTTTTCTAGGAAACGGGAAACTGGGAAGGCGGCTACGTTCTGGCACCGCTCATGCCTGGTTGTTGCTATGTGGCGGACATTCAAAAGCCGACCACCGAAGTCGACTCACAAAAGTTGAATCATCACAACCACAACATGGCTAAATCGCATCGGAGAAATCGTAAAATTAGAGGGCATATGCCAATAAGTAAAGTTACCATTTAATTTCTATTATAGGAGGGTGGTAAGGTAGGATTGAATCGAGTTAGAGATCACCTGATTTTGGTGAGTGAAAAATTTTTGACCCCCTACTATGCTCATCGATTATCACCTGGGAGATATACCTTCTGGTGCAATATGAGATTCTTCCATTCTCTAGACTCATATGCAGGTCCTTGCCGATATAGATCCATTTTTCTCATATAGCTATTAAAGCATGCAGAGATGGTCCCGTTACCGATGTGAGCTACTATAGGCAGGGTTCCTGCAGTTGCAACTGCTGGTGCCGCGTTATCACTCAGCCTCCGAATTCTTTTCGTTTTAGTCTCAGAGTCTGGTTTCGATGATAGGATTGGCAGCTTATGTTTCGTATTGGCCAGACGCTGAACCTGAGGCTATTGCTTGCTTAAACGAGGCATGGTGACAGCGTTATGGTAGTATTCTTGATTTGGTATATAAAATAAAGGATGGAATGGAATATTTGCGGGGATTATAGCAGCTATACGTGCATGGAAACTAAGCGAGAAGATGTGTATTGTATTACTAATACTGATTATTAATCAAACAAAATTGACCCTGGTCAGGTTTTATATGTCCGCCACCATACCGCAACATTAAACAGCATGGATCGAGTTTCTGGAAACGGACGCTCAGTGAAGACTATGTGGTGGCCAAGCTAAAGACATAAACCCTAGGACCACCCACCAGGTTATGAATCTAGTGGCGGAGCTGCAATAGTCCTCTGGTGGGAAGTTAACACCTAATGAAGCATTTTAGTGAATGTGGATAGCCCCGGGTACCTATGTGACCGCGCTCCCGAAGGGATTTCCAAGGCATCAGAGTGGGCGTTGTCCTCAACAGAATGGATCACACAATCCAATGGAACTGCTATGTTAGAGGACTAAACACGGTAAGGTCGCGTTTGGTAGTTGAAACGAAAAAATTACACTTCGATGGAGACGGTTCTCCGTATCACTCTTCACTTTGGAATTTCTCCCGTCAAGTTCAAGAAATCCCAAACTGTAGTCCATTGTCAGGCCCCTTCACAGCGTATATACCAGGTTCACTGGTTCTAAGTTGGGATTCCTGACAGCGCTGCAGGGTGGTATTCAATGTAAACAGCAGTTGTGTGGAGGGTTCGACTCCCTTTGATGCTGTACCTCCTATGGACATTCCTGAACCCTTATGCACCGCCTTAGCGTGTTAGATGCTCCTCTGTTCGTCGCAATAGCTTCGGTGCAGTGCTCTACGGGTGGATTTCGTGCCACTTTAACGTCTTTGTGGACTTAATTATCCGCTCTGGATGCAGGGTTTAATGCGTCCTAGCCTGGAGTTTGGTCTCAGTAGAGGAGCGGTGCTATCGAACAGTTTCTATTCAGGGAAATCTTACTAACCATGGTAGTCATAGCCTACAGTTCGAGGACCTATAGTTAGAAGCATGTATGGCAAGAGTCAGCAGAATCACATCGTGGAACGAAAGGAATTGATTTTCAGACAATCTGGTAAGGCTTCATACACACCCAACCGTCCTATGCAGCCGTTCGGCCGCTTATAGACGTAAAATAATGCAACAACAAGCTTGTCTCAGCTGGTCCTGTCCGATCCAGTTCAGTCCAGTCCATCTGTCATTCAGCTGCTAGGTATGCAGAAGATAATGACTCGGAAGCGTTTCTGGGGTGATTGTCCAGACCGTCCTATTCCATCCAGGTCAGCTTGATTGGCATGCACAAGAGAAGATTTGTCCACAGCAAACCTGTGAATGCACACCCATAATCTAACTTATATATTTTAAAAGGTCCACACATTATTTCAAAGGAATCATCATCGCCTACCCAAGGGATACAAGTGTATACCTCAACTTTTAAGGGGTCTCAGGCAGCCTGCCTTTGATGTTCATTCTGCTGTATCTTATCCGCGACTAAAGAATTCATTTTGTGAGTTCAGCCAGATGACCAACCAGACCAAGAAGTCTAACAGTGAGTTCTATATCATTAGCAGCCATAAGGATGTGTCAAATGTGGGTTATAACAACCACATACACCTGTAGGCACACTCTCACTCGACGAGAGCCACATCCTTGCCCCCAGAATCATTCTGAGCCCTGGCCAGAGGTTCACATGGGAAGTTCGAATAATCGTCGACAAGCATGTCCAGGGACTACCTCAATAACATGGGAAGTATATAAAGGCAACAGTCTGGCTCTCCTTCTAATCATAAAGGATAACAATTCGTCCTGTCATTCTTTACCGTATGCGAAAATTCAATGCCTCTGCAGCTGTAGATTAGATCACACCAGCGTCGTGACGTCAAGAGTAGCTGTATTCGGTCCCTTCAGGTTACAAGAGGCTCAAGGGAATGCATAAGTACCTTAATTCTCTACTAACTACGTAACCTACAAACGAGAGAAAAGGACCAAAACAAAGATTATATGCATATTACTCGTCACAGTCGGACATGTCACGCAACCCGGATCCGTCTATGTCGACCACCGTAGGTTGAATACTTCACCTGGATCAACCCCTGAGACCTTCTTCCCGGCCATTTTTCGTCAAAAGCCTTTGCAATCTCAGACCAAGGTAGTCTGCGGTCCTCCCGGGGCTCCCGTGTAGGATCAAGTTCCTCTGTTCCCACCATTGGGCAGAGGCTCATCTGGATTAAGATTCGGTATGAGGTGAGATTGTCTTTTTGAACGCTCTGACACAATATGATTTGTTCCCACCCGACTTCGCGTTGGTGAGCTATTGTGACACTGGGAGGCTCGGGCATGCACTGCGGTAACGCATTCTGGGATAAATAGGAAAGAAATTGTTTGTAACTGTTCTTCCAATGATGCCTGTATCCAATAAGAGCAAAGATTTGGGAGGGCCATTGCTTGCTCAGACGATGCAGGGCCAATTTGAGGTCGCTTAGGGGGTTCCTGCATTAATCTTGATTGTTGATCAGCTACCGATCCTGCTTTTCTGTTACCATGGTCCCCCGGTTCAACAGGATTGAGCAGAGAATGCTAGGTAATATCTTCTCCCGCTTCAAAAGCAGCAGTGCCGCCAGCAAGAGGCTCTTCGGCTTGTTTATAGGTTGGGTTATATTGGAGGGGGGCCAGGTCGATTGGAACCTCGAGCATCGGCGACTCTTGTAGCGGAGATATATCCTCAGAGGCGGCTGTTGTATCTTTAGCAAGAACTTGCGGCGATGGAAGAGCATCACTGGCCTGGTAAAGTCAGGTTTCCCGATTGTAACGATCCCATTCAGGATCAAGGGTCTGGCTCGACGAGTTCTGTCTTGATACATCTAGGGAGGAAGAGTTAGATGGCAGCTCCAAAGAGTCTCAGTTATTGGAACCAAGGCGAGATTCTGGGGAGTCGTGCAATTGCAAGGTGGGATCCCATCGGATTTATCCTCAAACCAGTGCGACTCAGAAACCGCTGCAGTCCCTCGAATTATTATGCCTTCCGCGAGCAAATGGTGGCGATTCCCAATCCCGATCTCGGATTTCAAGGACCTCCTAAAGTGTTTTGGGTTGGCAAATGTTAACCTTCGTTCGTCGGATGACCTGAAGCCATCTCTTCAGATTCGAAAAAGCCGGGTGCTTGATGCTTTGACATGTTTAGTTGCTCATCATGGTTTATCACGATCTAGCTATCAACTACCCTCTTTTGTCAACTTAGCCCAACGAATTCATCCATCCCAGATCTCCACAAAAATGGCTCACCCGGACGAGCCTGATCATAATGGACGGGAAGGTTACATTTCAAGTCTCGACAGTGATGATTTGAGAATGACCTACGGGTTGCATCAGATACCCCTTCACATGCAGATGCAATCTTTGCTTCCGGTTCCCTCTGTATTGACATAAACAGTGAGCGCAATTTGTGATAATAATATTACCTAATAAATGCCAGGATGAGATGAGGTGTTCGTAACTGCGCCGCCACCTATGGCTTGTAGTAATCCCACCATTCCCGGCACGCGATGGATACGCACAGACATCGCATGGCGTCTCGGATAGGAGCTCACATTGGAACATTTCTTATTTAGTTCATGTTGCGATAATGAGCCACAGGAGACATCTACCAATGTTAGGAATGAACAAATTTGCATTGACCTGTTATTTTTTCGACGTATTATTGTTTAAATAATTGATGAGTTTCAATAGAAAATTTTCGAAACCCTGTGAGAGTATGATGATGGTGGTGAAATTCACCTGTAGTCTCCATTACCGCCGAATACTCGAGGTCGGCATTTGGCAACTGGGGAAGGATTGTTGTGCTCTTTGCATATTTGAGGCGCAGAATGACTTTCAAGGAGAGGTTTCTCTCCTTGATGTACCCATTATAAGGGCAGGGTACGAAGTCATTTTTTACCCGAAGCTCCACTGCGAGCTCAATTACATCGAATATTATTGGGCCGCATTGAAAAGGTACACTCGAGACCATTGCCAGTATAGCTTCTCCGAGCTCGAAGGCACCGTATTAGACAGTATGGATAGCATAGGATTAACATCAATCCGGGGCTTTGCAATGAGGAGGAAACGTTGGGTGCTGGCGTATATGGAGCTTATGGAGAGGTTAACGGAGGAGCAAAGAGCATATGCGGAACATGTATATCAGTCCCATCAGGGAGAAACGTCAGATTGCTATGTAGCATTTCATGTAATATAAAAATGTTATCATATGATACAATCGGATCCTTACGCTATGACTCTTGGGTGCGTTTCTTCCTATTTTCGGCATTTTGCTTCAGGCCTCTAGCAAGCTGCTATAAGCCTTTTTACAATAGGCATCGAAAGAGTAGTACTCTCTCCCGAGACTTTAGTCTCCAAGCCCAAACGTAGATCATCGTGGAGTTTGTGGTACATACCCACCTTCCACTGTTCTCTAGGAATCCCAGCAGCATTGACTAGCTTAACGAATTGAACACGAAAATTCGTTGAGATTTTGCAGGTACTTCATGCGCAAATTATGATACTCATACCGCGCATTAATAACCTTGTTAGGGTCCTCGTAAATGCTGTCCATGAAATCCCAGAAATCTTCAGTGGCAGAGATAAGACCCATATTCCGACGGGGCTCAGCCCAAGATTATATTGTCGTTGTTGCATTGTTTAACGTCTTTAAGCAGCCGAAGGGCTGCATAGGGCCGTATTACTAACGGAAGTATTATACATGACAGGGTCTTATTATTTGGCGCCGGAGGTGAATAATCGTCGGTCCGCCTTCTACGGCGCTATCGCTTGTAGTCGGCGGAAGCAAGTGTCACGCTTCGCAAAAACCAAAA
>JAHQZX020001120.1:0-55761 GCA_019804575.2 Pseudotulostoma volvatum
AGCAATTCCGAAGTACAAACCTCCTCAAAATAAAGCCTATAGGCCCCCGGACTATCTGCCTTTTGGCGGCATAGATCCATCATCTTTCAGAAGCCGGAATCAAGCCTGTGTCTATGGCGCTTGACAAAGTCTCTGGGCCAGTTCTTTCCCACTCGAATTCTATAATAAGATGTATTTTAAACGTATATTTTCGCTGGAATTAAGAAGCCGGAAAGAACACTTAAAACATTGAACCTCAATTTCTCTGCCATTTTCTTGTCACCGGGTCCTACGCGCTAGATCTCAAGTTTATGATCGATGGTTGATCCAAGGATTTGACCTCGCTACTGGGAGGGGTTGCAGGACGAATGTACTTACATATTCTGCCAGGACATAACAATTGAGTCGTCCATATGGGGTGGTATCATCCATTTCAAGTTCTCGTATAGAATGGATATCTTTTATGTTTGGGTTTCTGACATATAGGACCCAGTTACCGGTGTCGAACGCTTCCTTCTTCCTCATGACCATTCTCTGCTGCCCATGACGGCGGTGCCTGCCCACTGTTACCCTTCTCCTTGGGGTATAAAGTTAACATTTGATTTTACATTATTTTTGAGTGCTTCAATCCAAGAGTCTGACTTAAAAATAGAGAGCTCTGGCGGCTACCCCATAATCTGATATTCACTCATTGAGCGCTGTTATATTCCTCCTTGCAAAACCAGCATTCATCTCGGCCCTTGGGAATCTGGGGAGTCTCCTGGATCACGAATTAGTCATAAACGTCGACTGAGGTTGATCCTAGGTGGGGAGGCTGAATCGAAAAATTCGTTAAAACTCTACTCGTCGTCGAGCAAGACACTTCTAAATCTTGTTTCAGCATCTAATGGCCTCCCTCAAATGACCACCCTCACCCAACATATGGTTATTTTGTTGAAATGGAGATAGGCGATGCATAGAACCACATAAAGCGCAGCTGTGTGCTCTTATTCAGTCATGCCTTCTCAATATAGCGGACAACATGCCTACCGCTATTGTCCCCATCTTCGATCTTGGATTTCTCCCATGTTTCTCATCTCCTGTTTAATAGTTGCTTTGTCAAGCCTCTACCCGCTCCAGAAAAAGATCGATGGGTCACCACTTTCGCCCAAATACAGTTTCTAGTGCAACTCGGCTTCTTAATGATTGCATCCTCCGAGATTCCCATTCTTCTATCAGCCTAGGAACTATGAACTAGCAGTCAGATCTTTGTATTACTAGGTTTCAATCTCAGACCGAACCGCTCAAAAATCAAATGACAAATGCTGATCCAGACTTCAAGGATAACAGTGGGAGAATACCGCTTTTATGGGCAGCAGAGAATGGTCATGAGGGAGTAATGACATGTTGATCCATAATTTGAGGATTCCATAGTGATGATGGCTAAGCGCCGCTGCCGCGAGCAGCACAGGTTAATAATAGTTGTGAGAGGTGAGTGAAACATATTGTTAGTAGATGAACGCCATGCTTGTATCTCGGCGACTATGGCTGTCAAGTAGCTATGCTTCTTGCAATGACAATATTGAATAGGGCCTACTAGGAAAATACAAACGGACTCCTTTGATACTCGCAGTAACGATCAATAAGGACTTGAGAAAATACATCTAGTCCTGTTACATATCACTCCAGCATGATTTGACAGGTTAAAGCTAGGCGGAGAGTAATAGCTCTGTCCTTGTCCCTTTGTGTACACTCTTGCTTTGTTTCATTATGGTGGTGTCGAATAAATGTGTCAATGCTAGCATATAGTAGTATCTCCATTACGTCTGCCGCAAGTCTTAGAAAGACTGCCTCCAAAGAAGAGATAGAAAAGTAGGAGGTAAGTTGCATACAACTATCATTGATGACCCCATCTATTGTAGCAGTAGAATGCGGGGCAAGCCCTCATCGCTACCCTGAACCCTAAGCCCCACGATAGTTTAGGTCTTCGAATCTAATATTAAACATGATCATGGTAGTTTATTAGACATCTAATAGCATTTTAATAATTATCTCTGTAGAATATCTAATGACTTTACGGGACTAAGTGATTCGCAGTATTTATTACATGTACTAGGTGAGTAAGTATGTAAAACAAGCGCCCCCCCCCACTGTCACTAAAGAACTTCAAACGACGACAATTAACCCCTTGTCTCCTTAACAATTTTCTTATAACCTCAGACCTCGTTCGACCCCTGGTAAAGGTGCGGCCAAAATTCTATACTTCATGGCCGATCCAGGCTCCGTTAATGAGGCTGAGGCTTCCCCGGCAAACCTCCTCCTAGACGAAGTTACCGGCGAGAATGTTTCGAAGTCGGAGCTGAAGAGACGCCAGAAGGCAAGGGAGAGGGAAGCGAAGAAGAAGGAGAAGGAAGCCGCGGCTCCTCCCAAGGTAGAGAAGAAAGTTTCAGCTGAAGAGGAGGAGAGCAATCTGTCCCCCAATGTGAGTCCATCACCCGGAGTTATCAAACCAGGAACGATCTAAATTATGTCTAGCAATATTTTGAGATCAGAAGCGCCCGAGTCAATAAGCTGCGAGAGACCAAATCGCCCGACCCTTACCCTCACAAGTTTCAGGTTACCACGGATCTACGACAATATCTACAGGAATATGAGAATCTTGTCAAAGGGGAACAAAAGCCTGATGTGCTCGTACGAGTTGCGGGACGAATTTACACCAAGAGAGCTCAGGGCCCCAAGTTAATATTCTACGATATTCGCGCTGAAGGAGTGAAAGTTCAAATTATTTGCCAGGCTCAGTATGCCAAAAGCGATGTAACATTCGAAGATCAGCACGAGAACCTACGGCGGGGGGATATTATCGGTATTGTCGGATTTCCAGGTCGAAGTAGCCCAAAAAACAGGCCAGATGGCGAGCTCTCTATTTTTGCGACGGAAACCGTTCTCCTCACCCCATGCTTGCACGCGATTCCCTCCGAGCACTTCGGGTTTAGAGACCAAGAGCTTCGGTTCCGCCAGCGCTATCTTGACTTGATCATGAATGACAAATCCCGTAACGTTTTTCTTACTCGAGCGAAGATCATCCGCTACATTCGCCAATTCTTCGACAGTCGTGATTTCATCGAGGTGGAAACGCCCATGATGAACGCGATCGCTGGTGGCGCGACAGCCAAGCCATTCATCACCCATCACAACGAATTGAACATGAATTTGTTCATGCGGGTAGCGCCGGAGCTATATCTGAAGATGCTCATCGTTGGTGGCTTGGAGCGTGTTTACGAGCTTGGCCGTCAGTTTCGGAACGAGGGCATCGATCTCACGCACAATCCCGAGTTCACGACTTGCGAATTCTACTGGGCTTACGCGGATATGTTTGATGTAATGAATTTAACGGAGGAACTTGTCTCCAGTCTGGTAAAGCACGTAACAGGAGGATACGAAACCACTTTCCATACTCAGTCTGGTGAGGTCTACAATGTCGACTGGAAGGCCCCGTGGAGGCGTATCGAGATGATTCCGGCCCTAGAGGACGCCATCGGAGAAAAGTTTCCTTCTGGGGACCAGCTCCATACAGATGAAACCCACGAATTTCTCAAAAATGTTCTTAAAAAGACAGGCGTGGAATGCGCTCCGCCCGTGACGAATGCAAGGATGCTCGACAAGCTAGTAGGAGAGTTCATCGAAGAGACTTGCGTTAACCCATCATTCATTACTGGGCATCCTCAGATGATGTCACCTCTAGCGAAGTATCATCGTCAATATCCCGGGCTCTGTGAGCGCTTCGAAGCCTTCGTCTGCAAGAAGGAAATCGTGAACGCGTACACCGAGTTGAACGATCCGTTTGACCAGCGACTTCGATTCGAGGAGCAGGCCAGACAGAAGGCTCAAGGCGATGAAGAAGCTCAACTGGTTGATGAGAACTTTTGCACTAGTTTAGAGTATGGTTTGCCTCCAACAGGTGGTTGGGGTATGGGTATCGACAGGCTAGTCATGTTCCTTACAGATAACTATAGTATTAAGGAGGTGCTGGCATTTCCTTTCATGAAAGAGGATAAACTTGCGACCGAAAAGGGCGGGAAACTGGCTGCTGAGGTCGTGGAAATTGAGCCTCTCCCTGAAGAAGGAATCTGTAAGTTCAACTCCCCTAGTTCCGGTTGGGTGAATTAGCGAAAGAAGTGCTGTATCACTGTTTTTTTTACTAAAACAAGACGTTTACTTACTCGCCGTTTCTGGCCTAGCTCATAAGTGAAGAAAAGAGAAGAATGGGGCAGACATTCGTGAATACGAGGGTGCAACCGGTTGGTGAATAATGGGGTTTGCTGTCTCTACACTCCTTGATGAGGACATAAACCATAGAATGTTTACTATTCCATGAAAGCTTTTCTTGGTTCTTGGCTCCGTCATATCGGGGTTTGATTCCCATCTAGGTAGTTCGCTTTCGGGGCGGAGCGATTGACGTCAATCTGGATAATAATTAAGCACGGCAGCATTCTCTGTGAGAATCAAAAATAGGATATGAAACAAGGGACTTCCCCCGCCCTAGGTAGGCACTTCCCGTGCTAATTGTTTCAATGAGTTTTTACTGCATATCATAGGACTGATATTCCAGACATGTGGAGTATAACAGCCACCGCCGTGGTTCTCCCAAACTCTGCTGCTTACTTTAAATTGGTCTTCCTCCTTTTGATTATTCTACCATTCACTCTCATTTTTATTTTCTCTTCCCTCCTCCCACCCATTTAATTCCTTTGACTTGTGAACAGAATTTACGAGATATATGTAAATTTTTCTAGCGACTCTCTTCGGATAATTTCATGCACTCACAGAAAGACCAAAATCCAACCATTCACATCAACCCAACTGTGAATTCTTGACTCATTCCTCTGACCTGATGGGAACAGGAATGGGCTTTTGTACTGTGCCAAGTCCTATGTGGTATCAAAGAAAGAAATCTCTATGCACTTGTGGGGGATCAGGCGTTAGAAAACTTAGGATATATCCATTTCTCTCGGGTTTTACCCAAATCATTGAATGGGACTTCTATGGTTTATGCATCAGAAGTAAATATAAAAGCGAGCGACTTTCTTCTCGTGAATTTGGCTCTGTAGATTGGCTGCTTCTCAACCTGCCAACCTCCCCTCTTTCCCATTGCGTAAATCTCTTAGACGGACCTATTCTTGCTTAGGACTTAAATCACACTTTTAGTGGCTTGTGAAGCCCGGGAACCAAAATAGAACGTGTCTGTGTCAGCGCTGCGATTCACTTTTGGCCCTCCACAGTATTGATATTGGTCGAATCTGGAAACGTATAAACCCGCTTCTTTCGAAATATCTATTTCAATCAAATTTGGCATTGTTGCTGACTAATCTTAAGATCTCTCGATGACTTTCGGCTCGCAGTCGTATCGTGGTCAATCCGTGGCTCAGCAACGCCAAGTACAATTACCCCCAAAATGGTTTACGCGCGTACCATTATCCGCAATACTCGAATATGGAGAGCCAGCGGATGCCGGAGAACCGGGTTCACACCGTATACTCTCTCGAGCCAGCTTTGACAAGGCAATAGAACTTCAATACCGCGCCCTTGAAAGTCAAGCGAATTTCAGATACTCGCGGGAACTACTAATCAATCCTCATATTCCATATCGCCGAGTCGATAGGGTGTCTGAAGAGGATTTTCTCAGGTTGCGTCCATCCGCGGGGCTCACCACATCCACCATTCAGTCCCCAGGGCCGTTAGCGAGGGACCATCACTTTTCAGCTCGGCCGACCGGGGAGCCTGTGACTGGAGCTGGTCGTCAGGTTGCTCCTGCCACTCGGTTGTCAGCTCAGCAGACTGGCGGTGAAGCAGACGAGTCATACGTCAAAGTCATGGCACGCACGGCTAAATGCGATGCGTGCAGCCAGAACAATAAATCGTACTTGCGCCGATGTCCGGGCTGTTCTTTCCAATTTTGCGCGTATTGTGAGGTTGTACACCGTTCGGAGCATTGCGTTCAGAGACCGTATAAAGGCGAAAGGTTTAAGCCTGGCCAGTTAGGCGGAGGGCTGGAGGAGAATGACCTTATCAAGAACGATTCGAACTCGGGGGATGGGGTTGCGAATGCAAAGAAGAGGCGCACAAACACCGGTCCGATAACCACCGGTGTGGATAACCGGGGCCGTGAAACAATAGACTTGACTCACGTGGATGACGAGGCATCTGATCAAAATAGGGTTACCAGCATTAAACCTACCCTGGCTAAACGGCAAGGGCAGGGGCCTGCAGGTAAAGCGAAGGGAAGTGATAGACTGATATGCCTGGCGGAAGTTGCGGAATTGGCGCTAGCCAGACTTGAAGAAGAGAAATCGCGACAGGTCCACGGCCTTCCAGTGGTCAGCAACATCAGCAGCGCCACATCTGGGCAGGGAAGGCCTACCAACAGCGAGATTGAGCGGGGATATATTAAGACCAAACGTGAACAGAACCTTTCCCTTAACCCCGTAATCATAGATCAACACAACAGGGTTATAAAGCCGTCTGGCTTGCGGACCCAAATAACTGTTAACAATGTAGCGAAGCATCGTGTTCCAGAAGGGAAAGTCAACTCTCACAGAAGATGCGAGCGTGATGTGAGTCAAGACACTGAGAAGCGTTCGATGGTACCATGCCGCCCAGTTCTTCCATACACCTGATTTATAATATGTACACTGTTCTCTTTCTTTCTCTCTCCCTCCGCTCTCTTTTTGGGTGTGAATTTGAATTTTAAGTTTTCTAGGGTGGGAACATTTGAAATTGTGAAGTTTGCTATTGTATGTTGAGTTAGTGAAAAATAATAGGACGCTTTCACAACACAACTAAAAAAAAGTAAATGACTTAATCCCGTAATGTCTAGAATCAAAATTCTGGGCATGTTTGTACAAAGCACATTGTATTTGAAAATATACTTACTATACATGAACTTATATCCTGAGGGGCCAAAACACCCTTCGTAGGAATCAGCCGAGGGGGCAAACAAAAGAATATCATGACACAAGAATGGAAAGGGGAACAGGGGGAAAGGGGGAAAGGGGGAAATAATCAGTAATACGAAAGGACTGCATTATCCTCATAGAAGGGGAGTGTCATCTATATGCGAAGAAGTTCCGAGCCAGTGATTTGACCGGAACCAGAGAGGATTTAAAGCCTCGGAACTGTATTCGTTGCCGCTGTAATGATGTGTTGGTTTTTAGCCTTTTTTGCTAGCTGCAGCAGCTTAGCTGTTCTTGATGGATGCCATGTTCTGCTGCCTAGAACGAGAATCCAAGTGAGGAGAAGCAAGCTCCCGGCTTGGTGAGCAGAAGCGAGGTGTGTAGGCACGAGGTAGAGTAACGTTGAGATGCCAAGTGTGACCTGCATAAAGGTGAAGGCTACAATTCCATGGACTCCTTTCTTAGCCGCCATAGGGAGATATTGTCTCATAATAGGCGACCATTTGGTATATGCCCACAGGGACATAACGCTAAGGAAAGTCGTCGTGGCTAATATACGATGGTCTAATTGAACTAGTGACGGATTCTCGAGCATGTTCCTCCACCAAAGATCAGAGTTGTCCGGCAGACGGGAATAATGCTCATCGAATAGCTCGGATCTCGGGGGAGCAAGTCCATTACCCATGTATGGGAATTCATTATAAATAAACCCGGCATCAAGACCGGCCACGAGGGCACCGGACATCGCCGTGGTGAAAACTAAAAAGCTTAGACCAGCGACAGACTTGCGGAAGATGCCCAGTTTAGGATCTCTTAGGGAGTTGAGGAGAGTAAGTCCGGACTCGGGGTCAGCAAAAAGTCGGTGAGTCCTGAGAATTGCCATGCCGTTCCAAAGCATGGCGACATAGCAGGTAAATGCAGCTGCAAGATGCGCTGTCAGCCGGTACTGACTAACTCTGGGATGACTGCCAGGTGCAAAAAGGCTATCTTTCAGTCCAGATTTAACCATCCACCATCCAATGAATCCTTGGAACCCAATCAATCCAGAGATGCCGGCCAGGCGCCACGCCATTGGTTTTGACACTTTCTTCCTTGCGAAGAAATAAATAGCAGGGATCACAAAAGATAGACCAACGAATCTTCCCCAAAGTCGGTGCACCCATTCCATATAATATATCGATTTAAATTCCGGTAGGCTCATATGGGGATTCAACAGTTTGTATTCAGGAGACGAGCGATATTTTGCGAATTCTGACTCCCAATCTTCAGGATTCATCGGAGGTATCGATCCAGTGACGGGTCGCCATTCGGTAATGCTCAAACTATAACCCATCAGCCTCATTGTCGCTGTCAATTTTACCCAACCGATCGACGGAAAAAACATACCCAGACTCCGTAAGCCTTGTTAGCCCACCGAAAATAACAATTCCAAACACGCTAGCGGCACTCCCCAGCAGCCAATATGCAACAAGCTTATCAGTGACATCTGGGAAGCCGGATTTGGCCTCTGCGACTACATGTTCGAACCGACGAGTCGTTGTGGATGATAATGTAGCTTGGACATTCGAAGGGTTTCGGATATTGATTTTCGCCCGGCGTAGGGGCAAAGAAGAAACAGTGTTGAAGGCTTTGAAGGGTGTCGAATATGCGCTTCGTTCACGAAAGGATTTGCAGACGTTATTTTGATTTCGAATATGAGGACACTGGTGACGAGTGAAAACACTCTTCGACTGACGCGTGAAAGTCTTAAACAAGAGGACAGGCGGCGTAAAAGGGGCCATTGCCGGAAAAGACAATGCGGTTCTAACGCAGACCTGTGTAGCAACCCCAAGAAACATTAGCAACGTGACCAGCAGTGATAGAGAAGGTCAGTCCGGGGTTGGGTTAGTTGATGGGTTTCTGAAACTCACCATTTTCCAAATGGTTACTCACCACAAAGGCATACGTTAAAATAAATTACTCTATGGACCTATGCTTAGGATGTTAGGATGCCAATTCTTAGGATTCAAAAAAAGAGACTCTGTATTTCAAGGCTGGACACTATACTACTGTACGATCTTTTACATAGAATACATACATACATAGTATGGAAGCTTAAGGTATATAACAATTTAACCAAAAAATATGTCCACACTACTTCGAGTTAGCAAGATCTATGCCTAATCAGGGGATAGAAGTCACGTTGGTAGAATTCTGCCGCCGCCAGTTCCAATCGGAAGCACCGTTGGTTGGTTGTTATCAGCAACTCTGTAAATAGCAGGCGGTGAACAGCCCGCTCTACCGCCTTTGGGTCTGATCTAACCAAGAGGCACTCATGAGTGACGAGATGGCAAATTAATGCAGCCCAAAAGTCAAGCTATACAGCGCGAAGCGGCATCATTGTAACGAACATAGAATCTTAGGATAATAAATCGACTCCTACTCTAAGACTACCTAGCTATGTACAAGAATTTTAAGCTAGAGAAAGAAAGAAGGAAAGAAACAGCTATCTAGGAGGCTATATAGTAGTAGTTGGGGGTTCTCTAGAAGATTCTAAAGGTGGCAGCGTGCTGGTGTCATTGACTCTAGTAGACAACGACGAAATAGACGAAGTCAAAAGAACAGGAGATATCATGGAAATACTGTTGAGGTGCGTGTTGAAAAGTTTATGCTTCTATTCTGTCGCTCCGTTTTCACTATACCCACTACCCCATATATATACCTTCGCCGGCCTTCTAATTTTTTTCTTTCTGTGCTGAAATTCCTGTTGATGGCCTGTGAATGTTTTCGGTTGAGCTTCCTCACAGTTCGAAATGGCAAATATGAAAGAATCAGTAATCATTCATTGCCATCGCTAGAGCTATCTGAGCCATTATTAATACCTGATTATGATTCTGATTCTGTAATTCTTCTAAAAGTTCTTCCATTCTCCTATCTGGCGGTATTAGGCCTGTTGAGATCCAGTTCGCCATTGTTTCCACCATTTCCACATTTTCGAGTTTAAGCCGTGCTATTGTTCATGATATTGTCCTTCTCCCACCCGAATGGAAATTCTCGCTCCGGTGCATCTGACATTGGTGGAAGCAAAAGAATATCCAACACCATTCGATGTCGCGAATATCGCATCCGCTGTTCATCTATGCACCACCATTCTAAAGGGGTCAATCTGTGTAAAGGAGCTGAAGGAGTGTGGATAAATGACAGGAGATCGTCATCAGTCCCTATCTTTAAGCCCACAAGCTTGTCCCGAATCTCATCGAAAACAGATAACCTGAATATGGCTGTCCTTTTTTTGATTTACCTTCCTTTCGTCCGGTCTGATGCTGAGAACCGTGCCTCCGGCTCGAGGCTCCTGGAGAATGGCTAAATCCTTGTATTTTGTGTCCCAAACTTCCTTCACTCAGCCAATTGCTTGACAATTGGATGGATTGAGTGACGCATTATCATCTAGATGCTATCTGAATATGATATTAGTGCACATTCTGTGCTTCATGTGTGAATCTTGTCGTGGCATCCAACTTCTATTCTAACTGTCGCCAATCGGCGATCCCAGGGCCAGTTAGCTGTCATCTACCCATCGAATATGTGCCCCGCAAGTTGGGTGAATCTTAATGAGATTTTATCTAGCTAGGTTTAGATATAGCTTGCTGATTGATTGGAGACCACAGGTCGTGAGGAGTATTATAGAATAGGTGATCGAGTCATTGCGCTTCGGCCTCCTAAGTGGAGCCGAACAGAGTGGCCACTTATGTAGACTTGTCCGTTTGTGTTAAGACAAGCTAACTACGTCTATACTCTAAGCCTCTGAAGCTAACCACCCTAGCGCCGCATTACCTGACATATCATAGGAGATGCAAAGAAGAAATCAAATGGAGCAATTATTATTCCGAGCAGGTCTGATTCTTCATGGGAGCTTCTGCTCCAAGAACTATCCAATGTGTGGGAAGGCACGTGAGCCGAGCTCACTGGAGCCTCAGGCTCCAACATATATTAACGAAATATATGATACTTAGTCACTTGATCTTGCAAATCGTAAGACTGTACAGTGGATAGCTGATTACGAGTCTATCGCTGCTGCCAGAGGTTTCTAACCTACTTGATTTAAAGGAGGCTGTATAAAATTTTGGAAGCTTCCCATTTCTATTGACATACAATTATACGAAATTAATAATAAAGTGGACTGATTATACTCGTACCACTAGATATACTACGATAAATTATGGAGTTCAGTAGGCTTTGTACTGCTTAGTGGTTACCAAGTACTGACGTATATACGTGCTTACTATGAGAAGCTAGCAGCTCAGCATCCATACCTCTTGGTACCTGAACTTGAAATATACATACACACTATATGGTGAACACATGTGGAAGGTGAAATGGATATGCATATGTTTTTTTTTTTTACCGGGCGCATAGCGTGATGTATGATATATCTAAACCCTTGCCAAGGTAATTTTATTCGAAAGATTCTCATTTTTGAATATTTATTACTGGGTGCATATGCGTATATTTCAATATTAATATCATTAATTCACTTATTATGGTGAAAATCAGGTGGTCTTGGAAACCGGAGGCGAGGTGGCCCAAGACCCCCAGACAAGTTCCCGGCTTTCACATGAGAAGTTCAACAAATAAGTCAAAGCTTCGTAATCAACCTGACATAATGTTAGTCTAGCCATAGCATTTAATGAGATTCAAGGTTGCACGATTCCCTTCGTATATTCGACGTCTGCCCAGGTGGCAGGCCATATCCGAAGAATTTTCATCGTTGGATGTTCCGGACTGGATTCTCTCGACAATGAAATCATTCTGAGTGAGACCGGCCTATCTCCATATGCTAAGGTCCCAATCACTCTGCACATTCCTCCGAGGAACTCTTCATTCAGTGCTTGTTGACGCCCCCCAGGGGCTGAGGTTGAATATTCGATCTCACCCAGGTCCTCCCGAACTCCTGATAAATATGGTCGCTGGAACGGAAAGAAGAGGTCTGCGAATGTAAAGAATTGGCGGCTGCCAACTCTATACGATTCACTCACGAAAGCATAAAGCTCAATAAGCATGGTAGGTGATGAGGATGCCCCCTGGGGTATTGGAGTTTGATGAGTTTCAGTCTGAAAGCTGTTGTTAGCGTGTAGGTTGGAATGACGAGAATTGTAATAGACATTCAACGCCTCTCCAATCCGAAAACAGGTACGGAGAAGGACGTGATCTGACGTGAGACCTGAAATTTGAGATCTCTCGCGAACTGGCGATGGGAATGGTGAACGCAAGAAAGGTCTGTGGCATGCAACCTTATCCATAGGGTGCGAAGTTGAGTAGGAATTTCGTTCCTTCTCCGGTGTAAGTTCAAGCAGATGTATTACATAAAGATTTGGCGAGATTCGGATTGTGAAAGGGAAGTCACCTCGATGTTCGTTGGTCTCAAGTTCTCTACATCTCGTCCATGTTTAGAAGAGTCGGATGTTGTTGTGAATTGCTCTACAAACATTAAAGACGAGTTCTCGAGTCTCTCAGGATTGGCTTCAAAAACCTGGGTGACATGCGGTATACTTATATTATTGTGGAAGGGAACTGAGAAATCGGTAGTATGGCGGTTATTTCCAGGACCATCTTCTACATTGGAGCCATCATTCCGCTTAGAGTTTATTCCTGTTTCTGCCGTATGAGTAGTCTCCATAGAATGGACCTCTTATGTAGCACATCTACGTGTGACATTCATATACAGACCTGAATGAACGAACCCTTCAATACCCATAGTATCGGAATCAGAATCCCAACCCAGAATATCGTCAAAAAAGTCGGGATCAGCCTGAAACTTATCACATATCTCTTCGAAGCGACTTTCAAAGTTGTGGACAACTCCACATTGCGCCGTGGATATTTCCCGCACTTCGTTACCGAGTTCCGATAAGGATGCATCCGGTAAATTAGTATGCTTTCCTCTTCTAGGTTGAGGAGAGTCAGCATGTTCGTCTAGAACAGCGAGGAGGTCGTCATCTTCGACTCCTTCATCATAATATTCACTTTCGCTCTTACTGCTGATGTCATCCGATACATCTTCCGGCTGATCGTCAGTGACGCTCCCATATACCCGAATGCCTTTGACACCTGATGGCATTGTATCAATCGATATAGGTCGCTGCAACCTCTGGGGCTGATTTATGACGGTTAGAGGCTTAGACCCTTTTTGTAAGCCACGGGTTCCTTCATCGACTGAAGCATTGATGCCAGACAAGCAAAAATCGCGTGACTCTAGGTTCCCGTTTCCTTTGGTTTGTCCGCGCCCAAGATTATAAGCTGGTAGATGTGCTTTGGGTATATGGTCTCTACTAGTATCATTGATCCTATGTCGATCATGATATACATCGTAGAGAGGGGACATGCCATATTCGGATAAGGCATTTCCGCTGAAACCTTCATGAATCGAGTCGTTTCCAAACCCAACTAGACATGGCAATTGTTCCATCGAAAGATGATGAATAGGTTGACTTATCTCAGGTTCGGGGAAGCCGAACTGACGGAGAGCAAACCTAGATACCTGAGATACGTCTACGCACGTTTCAGGTGGCAGCTTCAGCTCCTTATTAAGAAGCTGACAGACTGTCTTGAGCGCCTGAGAGACGGTTCAAATGTTCTGAGGAAAAACGATGCGCTTGCTGCGTTCTTTCTTCCACTTAGAAAGTTTTCCGAATTGATCTATCATTGTTAAAATATTGCAACATAGAAACAGGAGATAAGTAGTACTAACTATAGCATGCTTGAAAGTCAATATGCCTATTGGCAGTCACACCAGGCGTTTGGTAATGAACATATCTAACATCATTAACCGAGAGAATTGAGAAAAGAGAAGAGATGGATTATTGTGAGTAGGTACATGTACTACATACCCAGGTACTGTATCAGCTGGTATCGAAAAGATTGGTTACCCAGTTTTGTAACTCGTGACTTGCCCATGCCAGTGATACAATACTAGTAATCCAATGCAAGTTTACACTTTAACAGGGGGAATGTTTTAACCCGTGATCTTCCCGGGGTTGAAACTCGCCACGTGCTACTCCATCAAATAAAGTTTAATTCCAAGACGGTGTCAGAAAGCCCACAATTCTTGTATGGGGGATGGTACATATGCCGCAAACTAATAGCCAAAGGTACGATCGGTAAATGATGGCTTGAACGTTAGGCTGCTTTTACATGAGAATCGATCCATTCGTGGAAGCATCACGCTTTCCCTTAGCTTCCGAACGTGGACGGTTATCTTCATCTTGGGAACAATGATAAATATATCTCGTTTCATCCGACTCCGTCCTTCAATGCCCGAATCTAAATCCTTCTATCTTCCAAATTTGCTTGGCAAGGGTTTTTATCACGTTATTCAACGGCGACCGGTCAACGCTAGCATCTTCATTTGTTGGAAATTTGGAACTGAGTGCGGCAGGCAGCATATCCATGCTAAAAACACGTTTCAAATTGAGACAATTAGCCTGTCCCTGTAGTACAGTGAGCATCAATATAGGTCGTAAGAATGGGGGATTCTTTAAAAGGCAGTAAATACAGTATTGTTCCATGCTGCGAGCTTTTGCACCTGGAGCACCGTGATTCGAACTCATGTTAAGTATCATAATAAGAAAACGAAGCAGCTGATAGTTGTCATCAAATTAAAGGACGGGCAGGCTGGTACGTATGGACATAGTAGGCCATAAAAGAACACGTACACAAGCAATCTCCCTTTATATTATTGTTAAATCTATTTTACGCCCGACTCGGATCCCTTTTGGGCCCATGCAGGCAGCGCACTCTTTAGTTAGGACAAACCCGTCCCGCGCGGGAAAACCTAGGTCTCCCTATATCATGTCTGGCTTCGCATATCTTTGGTGACGACTTGTCCAACCCCCCAGTTCCTCCCCAACAACCCAAGCGGGCACCCACGCCAGTCCTCCTCAGTCACCTCCTTAGCACACTCGAATTAAGGGAGAACCCCCTAGTAGATAAGCCACGATGTGGCTGACTTGCCTTCAGCTCTTCCTATGTCGAGCACCTATAGTGCCAGCGTCAGCCAGCATATGGTCCCTACCAGTGAGGTTAGGACGAAACATGACCACATGCTTAGGCGTCTGTCTCTCCTATCTGCATGGGCATCTCGCCTCCACCTACTGGTACCCCAACGCGGTGCGAGAAGTCGCTGAGGCGCAGTATAATAACACCGGATGGATACTTCGAAGTTCTTTACCTCACATACTTCCTTCTTCCATTCGGACTTAGATGTTTCCTCCATGCCGTAGTTGCCCTTGATAGTCTTTTTGTAGAAGAGCGTTCATGCGCGTTAGAGCGCTCGGAATAACTCTTGAGAGAAGAACCCAAGTTACCACATTGATTCGGGGATGGTTGAATCGGATGTTTTATCTTTCACTAATGCAACTCTACAATCATAGTAGTTTTCAATGCAGGTATCTCCGTTTTATTTATCGATCATGCCCAAAGAGCCCATTCCCTGTCCATAAATGAAAAGATCCTCGCGATCTGCACCAAGGATATATCAACTTTGCACAATCTCAGTGGGTTTGCTCCGCATATCGATATGTATAGGAAAGAATCGGGGTCTAGTGCAATCACGGTTTCTATTCTGCAAGCATATTCTTTCCTGTTATTAACCTATTCGAGATTCTGTCGGTTTCTTCCGTGATATCCGGAGAACGAAGCGTTCGCTATTTTGGGTTCACCCACAACTGCGAGCACTAGATATGTTTCGGGATCAGCGAGCTAAGGGAAACTCTAAGTTTTTAGGCAGTTTTATGAATACATGTGTGAAAGCTCAGGATCAGCTCGTTAAAGCCAACAGACTAGGGCGCTTGGAATACATGGCAACAATGTATCACCAGTGACTCAGCTGCAGGAGGCAGGAAATATTCTGAAATCAGTGGCGGCAGGCCTGTTACAAAGCACGATAGTGGGGAGGGTTAAAGAGGATGCGAGGCGATGGCTATGAAGGGAGATTGTGACTTGTGACTTGCGGATAGATATAAATTACTATTCATAAGCGGTGCGGTGGTGGAATAATGTTTATTTGATCTACGCAGGTTAGGGCCCAATCCGGTTAGCGGTGATCATGTTGTTGACAGTCAGTTGCAACCAAATATGATAATCTATCATATCAAAACACACAATGCCGGACCTAAAATAATATTATAGCATGTTCCAGCTTGTAAGTATTCCTGAGAATGTCATATACATTAGAAACCAAGAAGCGGAAATTCAATAGAGTCCTCGACTCGATCTCAAAACCTGCGACCCAGACTCCGTCTCCAAAAGATCCTCCCAAGGATGTGGCAGCGACAGCAAGTGATCCCCTTACTGTTCAATCTTCGATAAAGAAGGTCCGCTTGAGCGGAGGGCCCAACGATGTGATAAATATCAAAACATCTGCCTCTAGAATCTCGAGAATTCCTTCGGACTCTACGATTGTTCGCCCCAGTTTTGTCCCATGGGACCGCGAGCGTTTTCTCGAACGGCTAGAAACATTTCGCCGGGTAGACAGATGGTCTCCGAAACCGCCAACCATAAACGAGGTGGAGTGGGCAAAGCGCGGTTGGTCATGTACAGATGTCATGCGAGTTACGTGTGTTGGATGGTGTGGTGGGTCGGTCGTTGTGAAGCTTCCGGATGAGATCGAAGATCTAGAGGAAGACATGGGCAAAGTGCAGGAAAGGAAGGAAGTTCGTAGGTCTCAACGACTATGACCCCGGATCCCCTTCTGCAAACTAAGCTCTTAACGCAGACGCAAAACTTGTGGAGGAATACATCCGACTTTTGGCCGAGGGGCATAGTGAAAGTTGCCCGTGGAGAGACAAGGGCTGCGACGGTGTGTATTAGCGGCCCCGGTTTTAGCTATGACAGCTAACCTTCTCTCTAGCTACGATACATCGTCTACCTCTAACAAATCCCGATATTGCCATGGCTGGACTTCGGAAACGCTACTTGAACGCCACACACATTGGACCAAAACTGCCCTCACAAGACAGCATTGAGACTCCGGAGAACCTATATCTGGCGGAGTACATACGGGTGTTGCCACCTTATTTCCTACAGCCAGAAGAAACCATTACGGACCCGAAAGCCACCGATCCGAAGAGCCAGGAGGATATAGGCGCTTCATCCAAGCTTTTAGAACTGCAAATCGACAGAACCGCCTTTGCCTTAGTCCTTTTTGGCTGGGATGTGGCCGGTGACGGCTCAGCCGGCCTTGTAGAGTGCAGGGCTTGCTTCCGACGGCTGGGCTTGTGGATGTATAAACGGAAAGCGAATGGGGATGTGACTGTCTATCAAAAACTCTCTGTCGTAGATGAGCATATGGATTACTGTCCTTGGGTCAACCCAAGAGTACAAAGTGGTGCCGGGAAGGCGACTGAAAGAATTGAAGAGCTTCACAGCGGATGGGAACTCCTTGCGCAGGCGATCAGAACCAAGCATCGTCGATGCGTTAGGTCTGTGATTGTTGCGGAGCAACCATCTAAGGATTCTGAAGCCGTTTCTACTATTGACTACTCCACTGGGGATGAGGAAACACGCAAGGCCAAGGATAAGGAATGGTGGGCTAAGCTCCGCCGAGTCCGGCAAGCCCTTAGCATCAAAAGTCCAAAGAAGCAGATACCTATTAATAATCAATAATGAGGGGAATCCGTGCTCTGGTATTCGTTTTTTTGTTTCATTTTTCTACACCAGTTCTATATATCTTTGATCATAATGCAAACACCATGTCGGCCCGGGGAAGCGTTTCACTTCCTTGCTTTGGAATAAAGAATTACCAAGCTAAGAAGAGTCGGAAGTGGTACCGTAGCCAGGTACAAAGATTTCATGATAACTTATGGAACAAGAACCGGACTTTAGCCACCGTAATGGTTCAAAGTAAGATTTAAAGTCCATAGAAATATTTTAAAGAATAAAACGATTTTTCAATAAGACCTTTATTCACGGCGTAAGTCAGCCTATGGGGAACCCTCGAAATTGATCCTTCCTTCCTTTGTTTTTCGTTATTTCAGAAAAGGGTTAGCGTTGAACGCCAAGCGCGACACGCGCCCGCAGCCGAACAAGTTTCTCTTCACTACCGCCAATAAAAGTGGCCGTTGGGGGAAATGGCACGTGACACGTGATTTCGGGTTCTTAGTAAGTGAATTAATTACTATTTATGGCATACTAGCAAACGCTAGTCCTTATTAGGGAATAAATGACGACTGGTAATTTATTTTAATGTTGACTTGTCATGTCCAGCAAGCACCATAAAATCTGTAAGGAATAATAATAGTATGGCGTGGAATGCGTCATAGTCATAGTCATGATAACTATGATATGATATAAACTTCATATATAGGTATATAGGCAGGCATATAGGCAGGCATAACATCACTTATTAATAATCAACGAGTTACCTTGGTTGGTTCACTAAAATCTGACTATTGAATGGCGGAACACTAGACTAGAATAGGAAAGGTTGTGACTTCGATGAAAAGAAAGGGGAAACAAAAAAGGCATCACTTCAGGACATAAAAGAGTGTTGCATTCAGAGCTTGCACATCTAGATGCCTCAAGACGAGTTGGATGACAAGAACTGGAGTCGTTTGGGCGACAAGCGAAAATCCAGCATGATGGAAGAACACCGACCAGAAGAGGTTCGCCGTGCGTCTGCCTCCATGTATGACCCTGCCCGGGATCTCTACATGGTGTCCGATGGACTCGATCTCGACCGCTCGGCAGAACATGACGCACGCTGCCAGCCAGCCATGCACAACGTCGGCCACGAAATAGGAGCTGATCGCGCAGTGAACCCGCAAAAGGAGGATCTTCACCCCAGATCCAATCTTTCTCTTAACCCTGACGTAGGCAGAAACCGTTTCTTTATGACCCAGTCTTCAGCATCGATTGGCGCGTGGGTGGAGCAACCGGCGTTGTTTCGCGCCATTTCCCTTTTACAAGTTCTGCTAATTTTCATGCCTAATAATTTGCCCTACTGACCTTGCCTGATTCATTTGCAGATAATCATTGCTCCCGGATCAACGACTACGGCTCCTGAGACTGAAGGCGGCACAAAACCAAACGAAAGTTCGCTCCCCTTGAGTCGTGTCAGTCCACCAGATCAGGCTAGGAACCGTTGCGCCCGATCGCCTGGAAAAGCCAAACAGTCTCAGCTTGGACCTAGTCTACATTCTACGACCAACTCTCTCAAAATGCCTGAACAGGATGGGAAATCCGAAGTAGCCGGTGAAAGAGAGCATGCTCCACCTGGAAATCCTAGAATGAGTCCTGACCACGACGTCGACTCCCGCGAAAATGGGCACCCAGACAAGAAGCACAAAATGAAAACATCCCCAAATGAAAAGAAAAGGAAACTCGCCGAGGATGAGCCATCGACGGGCAACTCAAAAACTCCTTTGGAACAGCCCGTTTCCAAGCGGAAACGGATGGAGGAGCGCCACCAAAAGACAAGGAAGCGCGGGAAAACGCCGCCCGCCGTATATTCTCGACGAGATCGCTCACGGAGTCCGACGACCCGCCACTCCGGGGTGCCCAAATCCGGATCTTCGAGGTCATCACCTGAGGAGCGGAGGCGAGATGCTCTTCGAAAACGGTCTCTGTCTCCACTGCCCCGTGAACGATCGCCTACCCCAGAAGCCCAAGCGCGTCAAAGAAAGCGTCCAGGTGGTGGGGCCCGCCTCGCGTTGGCCGACAGAGAGGCCTTAAGGCGCCGGCAGGAAGAGAGAGAACGCGCTCAACAAGAGGAAGTTGCAAAGGCCTTACGGGATCGCGGCGTGTCCGACGTCGTTCGCCAGCATTACAATGCGGTTCCCGAAAGAGGAAGGGAATGGAGAAAAAGAGACAGTAAAATCAAAGGACTACGCAGCTATAACAACTGGATCAAGAGCACTCTCATCCAGAAGTTTTCCCCTGATGAGGAATTTTTGTCCAGAGCTAACTCTAGTAGAGAGTGGGCTGAAAATGGTGGCGCTCCAGCAGCCGAAGACAAGAAACTCTTAATCGTAGATCTAGGCTGTGGCAAAGGCGGTGACCTTGGAAAATGGGAGCTGGCACCACAACCGGTTGAGCTTTATGTCGGACTTGACGCGGCGGAAATATCCATTGAACAGGCTCGCGAGCGTTACCACGGAATGCGGAGCGGGCGGGGCCAGCGCGGGCGGAGAGGATATAATAATATCTTTCACGCTGAATTCCACCCGAAGGATTGCTTTGGAGAATGGCTAGGCGAAGTTCCCATCATTCAACAGGTTGGCATCGATTCAAATGTTGGGCCTGGGGGATCTATCATGAGTTCCCGGTGGGGAGGCGGTGGTTTCGATGTTGTCGCGTCTATGTTCACAATGCATTATGCCTTTGAAAGTGAGAAGAAGGCGCGGCAGATGCTACAAAATGTTGCAGGAGTCCTCAAGAAGGGTGGCCGCTTTCTCGGCGTTGGTCCAAATTCGGATGCTATCAGCGCCAAGGTGGTAGAATACCACAAGTGTCGCAAGGAACGAGAGGAGGCTATCAGAAGTGGCAAAGCTGAAGCTCCCGAAGATGGTGAAGTTGAGGATGACATGCAAACTCTAGAGTGGGGAAACAGCATCTACCGGGTGAGGTTCCCAGGGCAGACACCAGAGGACGGCGTCTTCCGGCCCCCCTATGGGTGGAAGTACAGCTACTTTATGGAAGAAGCCGTGGAGGAAATTCCGGAATATGTTGTACCTTGGGAAGCGTTTCGAGCGTAAGTACAGCCCTGCGTCTCTTCCTTTATCGAGCATCCATCACTGACTGCAGCTGGCGATCAGTCTAACACAAGAGTACAATCTTGAGCTACAGTATCGGAAATCATTCATAGACATCTGGAAGGAAGAAAAGGACAACGCCGATTTGGGTCCTCTGAGCGAACGCATGGGTGTCAGAGCCCGAGGCGGCGGGCCCCTGTTAGTTACAGAAGAGGAGCTTGAGGCAGCTAGTAAGTGGCAATTTATCGTACAAGCCATAAGCGGATTACTTGCCTTGCCCAAGCGCTCACTTATTTATTAAAGGTTTCTATCACGCATTCTGTTTCTACAAGGTCTAGACCAAACCTTGCTACACCATTCGGTAGTCCTTCGCCCCAACTTTAGGATCCCCCACAACAACAGAGCGAAACCCCAGTCAAGAAGATTCTTCCCATACTCCCTCTTTCTCTTAAGAAACATTGAACCGTAGATTCCGGGAGGTACAACTGACAATCGAGTCATCGTCAATCAACGTCCAGAGGAAGAAGTTGCTTTTTCTTATGCGTTTCTCTATACACCGGTGCCTTCCATCGTCAACCCTTCGAACTCATCATAGTTAGGGATAAGTCTGACTAAATCCATCGGTTTCTGTGTCTTTAGTCGGGTGGGCTATGCATGACAGATCGCCTTCCATTATATGTGATTGAAATTCGGCAAACTGTTCTGAAGATGTTTTCAGATTGCTAGTAGTCGATGATGATATGTTATTATCACCCTGCTAGGCCTAGGAGGCTATGAGCCACCCATTCCATCAAATCTGATTTAGCTCAGTACGTAATCATAACTTTCAGGTACTATCTAGCAAGGCGATGTGATAACTACCTGTAGCAGTAGTAACAGGACCTACATAGAACAGAATGTTCAAGGTCTTCTATCTTTTACATCAACGTATTGGTGACAGATTCAGGCAAATCGTGATATCCTATAGAATACTAAGTTAGACAAAGTAGTAGAGGCTGAGCCGGTAATGCCATGTACTTTAATATCAAATATATAAAAAATAAGGAAATACAAACGACGGAGAAAGAGACGATCTAGAGCTGGGAGTGATTACATTGGTACCTGGCACCTGCAGGCTGCGGTACATGTACATTGTACAGTATTTATCTGCCCTGATTTGGGTTATTGTCTATCATTAGGTATATTATGTAATGTAATGTGCATGTACAGTCGGATACCAGGCTAAAGTTCTTGGCGATGCCCCTCACTACCCCACCAATTAAATGGGGATAACTCAGCTTCTACTGACCTATTCAAATACCAGAAGATGTAGGTAAAAGCTCTAGTATTCTAAATTAAAATAATCAATATTTCGTGTGTCCCCCCTTTGCAGCAATAGCAGCCCAGCACCTATTTCTCATGGTACGGATAATCTTCTGGATCACCTTAATGTCTATTTCATCCCATTCCTATTGGATGATCTCAGCTAGCTCGGCTGCCGAATTGATTCTATGGCGCCTTTTGCATATGGCGATCTTGATAAGATGCCATCCGTTCTCAATGGGGTTAGGTCGAGTGATTGAGCGAGCCACTCCATGCGCGTCATTAGCATCGATTTCCACCAATTTTGTAGCATCGTTGACGTGTGATATTTTGTGCCATCGGCTTGCCAGATGACATCCCCATACTTTCCATGACCTGTTTATACATAGGGTACCCGTGGTCGTTCAATATCCTGTCGCAGTAGACCTTGCTATTCATGTTGGTGTTTGCGGGCAGAATAACCAGTTTCCCTTGTATGCATAATCTATACATCCCCAAACGCCGACCATGGTACGTCCTGACTTGAAAGAAGGCAAGGGGTATTGAGGTTTGAAAGCCTCGCCCCTTTTTCACTTCACATACGTCGTCAAAGTATGCAGTCCAAGCTCAAACGTACTGTCGTCAGGAAAGATTGCACAACACCAATCATCCAGGCTCCAAGAGAGATGTTCTTTGGCCCATTTTTACCGAGCTTGCTTATGCTTTTCATTAAGGAATGGCTTCTAGCATGGCTTGACTGCATAAAGCCGGTTTTTGGCGAGATACCGTCGAACAGTACTGATGTGAAGCTGTTTCCCCGACTTTGACGGTGTCGACAATGCCTGGAGCGTATCTCGGGGATTGTTGTTCACATGGCGAATTAAAGCTCTTGCAGCTCTTCTAGTGAGCTTTGACTTTCATCCTGGTCGCTTTGAGCCTGTCTTGATGCATTCTTCATGTTTTTCGCGGTCTTGAACCAGGCGATAAATAGGGCTGCGGGGGAGATCTAGCGTACCGGCGATTTGAGGGCAGGAGAATTTCTGATCATGAAGTCTAAAAACCAAGCGAAGTACCTCATCGCGCCTCGAGGTTTTTGGTTTGGTAGGCATGATGGGTTGGGTGTTGCAATTGTGCATGGATCAGTAGTGGGGATAAAAACAGGGATGTAAATGATTAGTGGGTCAGGTGACAAAAGTCATGACTTCTGGTATCCGACTATACATATGACAGTGTAGTATTATCATAGCATAGTAGTTAAGTTCCTGACTTAGTATAGACTAGCGCCTTCGCGTCGCGTCTCTACTAAGTTACCTAATCTACATTTTTAACGATATTGCAGTACAAACGAGAAGTCGTGATTCATGCATACACATCGGTAAGGTCGACAAATTTCTCTCTTTGCATCGATGTGTGTGCGTACGGGTAATAAAACGTCTTCAAGCGAGAACCTCCTTTGCAGATATTATTACTAGATCTATCCACAATGCTCTCCACCACGCCTCGTATGCCTAATCCCTCCTCAACGTCCCGCCATCAAAGCCACCACCACCAAGGGAGGCGAGGACAAGAGCGACAAACCTCGCGGGCCCCGACACTCCCAGAATACCAGCCTCCATCGGCACCTCTTAATGCGACAGGACAATGTGGGCTTACGACTCTCCTCCAATCGAACCTAGCCCGCCACCTTGAGACGCATATTCAGCACGCGGCTGAGAAACTGACGGAGACAGCAGGGGACGTGAATGAGCGGGCGACGGACGCGAAGCTCCGGTATGAACGCGAACAGAAGAGACGGAGGGAGGGTAAGAAACGCAACAATGAAAATGAAAATGAAGCCGGTGACAACGATGAAGAGAATGAAGATAATCAAAACAAAAATGACAATGCCAAGGAAGACTCGGAGCAGGCTAGTGCAAAAAAGCTCGCTGAGCTCGAAGAGAAGGTCAAGCAGGTGACAGATCAACTGGAGGAGAAAATGCGCGAAATTGTCGATGCTGAGGTCAGGCTCTCTGGAATGAAGAAAATCGTTGAGGATATCGGTCGGGAGGCGTCAGGGACAGGTGTAAGAGCGCAGAACAGCAGAGCGGAAGCGAAGGGAAAGACGGCGCCACGCCACAGAGAAGACGATGAGATGGATGTGGATGAAGATGACAGAGATCATGAAGACATAATGGAGCCAAACGAATCAGCCACCAATATCCCACCTCCAAGTGAGAGACTAGAGATCAAGCTTAAAAAAGATCATAACCAATGGGTGTCTCGATCGTTGACGCAAAGGTAACGCCTGTTCTATGCCCTTCCAGGTTCTTCGGAAAGGCTGACGTGTATGAGCTGACATGTATGACCAGATACTCCACGAACAACACCTACATCGGCTTCTACCGCATTATTCATGAAGCGAAACACGTCGGGGATACCATTCCTCCTCCCCCACATGCCTCTACGTGGTTCTCCCACCTCGAAGACCCCAACAATGCCCCAGTTTCCACCTCCGGCTCCTCTTGCTCTCCATCGGCCAACCCTTCTCACGCTACACGCAACCCACGTCGCAACCCTCAGAGCCAAGGCAGAGGTCATCACGCGAATGCCAACTCGGACGATGACGACAATGACGACGTCGCCATCGACCGGGAACGAATCTCTGTGAAATGCCCGCTCACCCTCCTTCCCTTTAAAGACCCTGTTAAGAGTACGAAATGCCCGCACAGTTTCGAACGACAGGCAATTGAAGATATGATCAACCGAAGCACCCTCAAAGTGCCTGTCCCTACCGCCTCAAGAAAGGGCCCAGCTCACCTACGCTACGTCGAATGCCCCGTTTGCTCCGTCCACCTCACAATCAATGACTTCCGGCGTGATGTTGTCCTCCTCCGGCGTGTTCGCCGAGCAGCCCAACAGAATGAGGACGATGATGATGATGACGACAGAAATGACAATAGTACTCTTAAACCGAACTGTAAAAAAGGGGGCCGGCAGAGTGGATTCACCATCCCCTCAGAGGATGATGACGATGATGATGATATTGAAATGGAAGATGATGATAGTGGAAATGACGCACCAAATCCCGTGAAAGGTGAAAATGCCCCCCGGCCCGCAAACAGAGATGTCAGTATAGTGCCCAATACTCAATTTGATGAAGAGGAAGAAGAAGAAGAAGAATAGTATCGAGGATCATTGAGTGAGGGAACAAGGCCCCCCCCCTAAAAAAAAACGCAATGATTTTTTTTCTTCTCGGCTTTCTTCCTCAATAAATACATTCATTTTCATTAATCAATAACAAAACAACAAAACAAGTGCCTATTATTACCTAGTTATTCTACCTATTTTCACCAGATTCACATCATCCAATGCACCTATGGTATGATCTATGATACATGGTTATTCTTACAAACTCCAATTCCAACGCAGTAAAGTAATAAATATCCCTCTTTAGCCACATGAACTCTGCTAATTAGAATCTTTCTAGAATTGATGAGGAATGTTCAAACAATTCAACGTACGTTGTATTCAACATCTTTACATGTGGGAGAATTAAGTTAGTAAAGTATGTGCTGCAATCTTCGTAGTATCTATCATTGCATATAGTACTACGTATCAACCTTATGTTGGATCAAGTTTATGAATGGCAACAAGAGAAACCATAAGAACCTTGTGGGGGGTTGTGGGGTTGTGCTCATCCGACTCATAGGCTTATATAATTCAATTGATGATTCGCAGTTTTTCTTGATAGACTTCATCAATTAAAGGAAAAGGAAGAGATCATGGGTAAATGCTGGACCTTACATGAACCAAGGTCTTCATCTTGTCAAGTCTTTGTCACCTGTGTCTGTGTGTCCTTGATAATTCCATCATCTTCTGTTTGGATTGGGGTCGGTAGAGGAGATGGAGCTATTCTTACAGCTTTTTTTTTTTTGAATCGCTAAGGGCTTTCCATTGTGTCAATCTGGATTGGTAACCTCGGCCTTCTAATGTAGGGCATCACAATGGGGACATTCTAAATCCATCCTGCCAAGTTGGAGAGAGCGCCATCGGGAGGCTCCTCTCTCTCTCTCCAAGAGGCAGGGAGTGGAGTTCCAGATATTGATGAGCCACGGTCTGGCATGTCAGACAATGAGAGAGATGGAAATCGGGGGACCGCAGTCATCACGATCCTGGGCATGTGAAACAGGCTGTGCTGAGGAAAGTGCGTGAAGATTCCGACATGTGTTACATCGAACATATCTATTAGAAGCCGTAAGAATAGCGCCGCAATCACGACACTGCTGTGATTGAGATTGAGGCCTCGGAGCTTGAGTATCACGACAGTCTGGACAGCATTTGGATCGATCCGAGGCCGGGTAAGTGCATGTTTTCCTGGTAGCATGACGACAAGGGTGCTGGGGAGAGTGGCCTGGGATGAATGATGGCTAAAACGCGAGTGCACAACGGACGAATGAGATGGAGAATAATATAACTTAGTTACTGGTGCATGTGAACGCCGACAGACGAATGAGACGGAGGCGTAGTGGAGACAGAGTTGCTTGCATTGCTGCAGAATGTATAATTTCAAAAAAGATTTTAAAAATTTTTTTGTTATATTTTAAAATCAAAAATCTAAAAGCATATTCATCTCTCTAATTACTAATAACCTACAGCAAATTAATAGGTAGAAGGTTAAGCGTTTATTATTAATAGTATTATATATACTATACTTAAGCACGAATCTTCGAAGGTCCATTTCAATAATGACTTTAGTGGGCAGGTATGTATCACCCCGTCACACGTCTAGGTATATACTAAGTAAGGCACCTGCTATGATCGTACGAAGCGGTATGTAACAGAAGGAGGATCCGAGAACTAAGATTTCTACTTGATTTGGGACGAGAGAATTGATCTATAATCGTAGTTTGATATAGGTAGTATCTAAGTACTTTGGAGAACAAATCAGAATGCGTCGGCGATTACCGCAGAACACACACCTTCTCTATCAGAGTATGCAAATATAGAAGCACCAGGTTCCCGTTAGGGTGGGGAGCGCTCACAGACTGCCATGTCTTGCAATCGGGGTCCCGGATTTAACTGCGTGTATGTACATGTAAGGAAAAGCTGGATATAACGATAGGGGTTTATAATATAAAACCGGCAAGTAATAAGAAATCGCTCATGGCAAGCGGCGGGTCCAGCCTGTCATCCCTGACGTGGAAAAGGACCTAAACATACATTTCAGTGAGGTTAAAACAAGGTGCAAGACAGTCTGTGGAGCCCAGCAGTTTAATTGCAACCCTACACTCGATCAAACGGTAGAACAGAAAAAGGAAATTAGTTCCCCCAGAAAGTCAAGCCCTCTTTCTCCACTGTCGTCGTGGAGTATTTTCTTGAATGGACCATCTATAATGATTCACACGTTCAATTGGTAGATTTCCGGGTGCTCCGGGAAGGGACTCACTCAGCGGTTAGGTTTTCACCAGTCTTTGTGGAACGCTCAACCCATCAATTACTCCTATAGCAGCACCGACTCGTGACCAGCACAAGTGGAAACAAATGTACCCAGAAAGCAGCGACATCCGAGTGTGATGGATGTCTCGTTCTCCATGGAAAACCGGAATTGCCTACTGTAAAACCAAATACACGCGCCCCATATAGTCGAAACCGATGTTTTGAGCTTCGAGGAACCATTCACTCTGGTAGTCGATAGTAAACCACGCTTTAGAGAAGGACGGATGCTGCTTTTCACGTTTCGCATCATCCGGCTTTTTATTTGGTGATGAAATTTAGATAGTCCGCCACGATGAGCGTGACCATGCTAAATCAAGATGTCAGTAGTTGTTGGGAATGAAATCCGAGAGGGAGTAACTAACGCGTGGGGTGCGATCCGGACATAGTACGTTCCGAACCCGCGGTAAAATCTCAGCCAACCCTCTTCCGCAACAACTCTGCGAGCACAATGCAATAATCCTTTGTAGGGTAGCTGCCCTGTTTTCGGATCTTTCTGCTGCTTTTGTAAACGAGTCTTGATGAAGTCAAACGGTAGAGATAGAAAACTAGCGAAAAAGCCCGCTATGGCGGAAGCCGCAAACGTTTGGGTTTGCGGCGATAAGTTTGTATGGGCCCTCAGCTGTGATTTAGACTCAGAGAAGAAGGCCAGCTGGCCAAGGTTCAGAGCCATGGCACGAACTACAGTGGGTAGACAACCCGACCAGAGCGCTGTAATTCCTTCCGACTTAGAGATGCGGGAGAGTGCATCGATGACTGACCGGTAGTTAGCGCGGGCCTCGGGGGGCTTTAGGCCATCTGCCTGCATCCGAATCAGGGCCAGGTCGGCCGGGTTCCCAATCACGGCAGCCAGACCTCCAGCGCTGAGTCCTGCGGCAGCACGCTCCCCAAATGTGACTTTCCTACCAGCGGCATCCGCGCGGCTGTTTAGAGAGCCCATGAAAGTGTCGAAGAATCCCAGCCGGGCTGTCGTATACACGGCTTGCCGGAGTAGGCCAGCACTGAGACCAGTGTACAGGTCGAGCACCTTTCCAGATGCAATGATGTCCCTCGTGATGGTCAAGGCAGTTGGCCGCGGACCAGTCCGCATACCCTCTCCAGCAAGTTGCAGACGCACTTTGATCATATCAATAGGCTGGATAACGATGGTGGCTGTCATGCCCGCCAAGCCACCATTCACGAAGGGAAGAGCTGCTCGCGTGTACGGATGATAGAGAAATGAGGAAGCAGTGTTTGAAGTTTCCTTTGCGGACTTTGCGGCACCGGCTGCTGACTCCTTGATTGAATTGGAAGCCATGTTTAAGCTGCGATTTCCGCGCTGCGTCTATTGCCCGGTAGCTATAGGTTAGCTATTCGTCAACTCCCATTGATCCATAATATCCCAATGGGCTCGAAAACGCCTGTGATTTGGGCACCCGAATCTTGTTCCTTTTGAGAAGGCGTGCAGAGAATACTTACTGGTACCAGCACGTAGTTGCGTTGAAATGTAGATAGAGAATGCCACCCCTTACAGAGAAGAATGTGCAGTCGACCGTGCGACTACAGCCGTCCCTGCAACAGAACGTGCCCGCAATGAGAGAGTGCCAGACCTGCGGTACTGTGTAATGGACAGAGAAGATCAAGTGGCCACGTACAATCGAGACAGGGAGGAAGGAAGAGAAGTACTAAAAGGGTACTAGTAAGAATGGAAGAACGAGGAGTATGCGCGCCGGGAGATCTGAGGGGACTTCGCTAGGTATCGGATGAGATTATGATGGAAATCGGGCAAGTGTGGAGGAAGAACGGACAGCTTTTGCACCCTTAATTGAGAAGTAGCCGTAAGAACTCGAACGGGAGGAATGGAATGGCAGGAGCAGCTATCATTGCAAGCATTAGAAGAAACAGTATGTCAGGATCTCTTGGTCCCAGACCGTGCGGAATTTAACGGGGTTCAGAGGTGCAGGATGCAGAAGAAGATCGGACTAATAGATTCGCAAGGTGCGGGCGAAAGCCTTTTATGATCAGACATAATATATATCTTCTCTCCTTGATGAGAGATTGAGAATATTAAAACTCAACAAGTCCAGACGGAGAAGAGCCCAATTTCCCCGGGGAGACTTATCTCATGAGGCTGTTTACTAATTAGAGAGGATGATCACCGTATCTGAATGATCTGGAAGTGTAACGGTTGAGGAGATGGATACTTTAGTACTACTAACAACAGTAACAATACTACCATAATTAATCAATCAATAATGATAATGATGAGGAGGAGGAGGATAATTATTATTATTGTAATATTAATTATGGGGAAATTCGTGTTGACATCATCGCTTCCACCTGTGGCTCCCCGGCTGATCATTCAAATCTCATTCTACAGATCCATGGATAATGGATAATAGACTAGGCCTATCATGTTAGAAATAACCCAAATACTATGCTGCACAATGGTATTGTCTCTTCACTCTCTTTTCTGATTACCAAATACATAATAATAGCTTATCATATGATTTATATATTGAACACGTCCTGCTATCCTGCTGGATACACCCAAATGCGGGGTTGGCATCCCGTGATTGCGACTTGCAGGTGGCCCAAGCAACACTAGTGTAGCCTTTCTACTAATGGAAGGTTTTATATATAAAGGCACACACATAAGATAATTTCATCAGTACTAGCTACTAATCATCAGAAACGGAGAACAGCAATGAGGAAAAAGGTGAACTGGAGCAAGAAAGACGGTTCATCAGAACGAATCCCAACTCATCATTTTCCTAGTGGGATCCCAGCCTGTCAAGGAATCTGATAGCTCTAGCGATGTTCCTGTCGGGTAACGTCATGGCGCTTTGATGAATCCCGTGAGGCGATCCACTCTCAGATCCTGAAACGGAAACCGAGAAGAAAATCCTCCGCTCCGTGACCATGATTGGAGAATACCCCCACTGGCAAGCCCTGCCCGGTTTAGCGTCCTTTTTTTTGCCGCCTATTACACAAGCACTGACTGCAACTACCCAGCAATAGCTATCGCGTAGGGAAAATAGTATCTAATGTTAATGGAAATAAGGAATAAGAAGATGTTGGGAAGTTAATCGGTGAAAATACACCTACATGCATATCATATTCCTAACCTATTTTAGCATGGGATGACATAAGAAGGCGGCGAGGCCCAAAACCCAGATGGTACGATCACATGAATGATGACGCTCAGTTAACGGTGGCGCACCCTGCCCGATCGGGGAGTCCACGAGAACCAAGCATCCCAACCTCGGTCCGTCGCCTCCCGGTTCTTTCCCGTCTGTGACCCGAAGTGACACCGTTTTTCTAACATTAGTCATGGTCTTGGTATCGCCTTCAGATCAACTCCCGAGCTTATGATGCTTTTTTCGGACCCCTGCTCGGAAGAGAGAGAATTCTTTGCTTCAAGCGTGGATTGTTCGGATCAACAATCCCCTCGCGATCGATCGATTCGACCACTGCATGCTATTATGTTGTACCAATACATGTACTGTACATGCTCGGAACTACAGCCACATTTTCCCAGTCACGTGCACGGCCCTACGAAATGCACACCCCACGCATATAGTAGCTTCAAAAATTCATAACTGTGTCGAAATGAGGCCTATTGACAAGGCTTTAAATGATTTGAGATTTTAGAAACTTCCAAATATCAAGACCCCTGCAGGAAATAGAATATCAACTGTTCTACTCTCCCACGAAATTTTTAACGCCAAAACAAAGCCCCACCATGAGGCCGGCAAGCTATATAAGTATAAACTGTCACCAGCCCAAGAAAGGGTTCTCATTGATTATATTAATAAATTGTCAATTCGGGGCATCCATCCTATAGTGTAAATGGTCCAGGGTTCTGTTCAAGATAGCCTATTCAAAGCAAGTTGGAGCAAGTCGTGATGGTAACCGGGAATGGATTACGTGCACACGGTCAATTTGCATGGATGGTTCCTACATTCCCCCAGCTTTGATCTACCAAGCCCAGCCAGGGACAGTAATGGATACTTGGTTTGAGGAAGGAGCTTGATGAAGCGAAACATAAGGCGCTTCCCCCGCTGGTTGGACGGATGACAATTTGGCTTATAACGGTATTTGATCGTTATACTAAGGCAAAAGCTCATCAGGGTAGGGATTGCCGTATGCTTATCCTCGATAGGCATGGAAGCCACATAAACATGCGGTTCCTCGATTGGCGCTATGAACACCGAATCCTTGTCGCGGTTTTCCCTCCTCGCTCAACCCATCGGCTCCAACCTTTGGAGGCTGGGCTTTTTAGTCCATTGTCACAGTTCTATGCCCAAGAACTTGATTTATGGCAGTTTAGAAGCCACACAAAATGACCACTCTCAAAGAGAGAATTCTTTGGATTGTTTTGGCCAGCTTTTGTCAAAGCTTTCTCCGAGAAAAACGTTAGAAGTGGGTGGTCGCGTATTGTGAGAGGTTAAGACCTCTTAGTAATACTCGTGCTACGCACTTCTTAACTATTCCATTTCTAGTTAGCCTTGGCTTCAGGTTTATCTGGCCTGTTGTAATAACTTTCCTTCTCTTTTCTTCTTTAACAAACCCTCTTTGTATATACGGCTCTGCTAGGTCAATTGAGATAAATCTTAGCACCCCTCACACGTATTGGATTCAAACCCTTCAATCTCGGCATAGTTATCAAGAAACTCGATCCCACAGAAGCCGAAACACATCGATGCGGCCATCTACGGCGGCAACAAGCTTATCTGCGCTGTCAAATACCGACTTGAAAACGATACGTCGTTTTACTCGCCAGATTTGTGGGGATTTGCCTAGTGGTATAGCAAAAAAGGCCACGAATACTATAGAAAAACTGGCCGTAGAAAATGAGATTCTCCGACATGAAAACCGCAATTTTACGGATCAACCCGGTCAAGAAAAGAGAAAACATCAAAAAGGCATAAATTTAATGCAGCAATTGGGGTCGGAAGAGGGAACCGGGCGCCTAACCTTCAGCCCATCTAAGATCACCCGGATGAAGGAGATTCAAGTCGAAAAGGCATAGGAGAAGGAAGGAAATAAGAAGCAAACAGATAAAAAGTTGGACAAGGCGCTAAAAAAGCAAAGGCGGGAGTTTGAGCAGGAGCAAGAGGAGTTCAAACGTAAACTCAATGAAGTTGTGTGGGATAGGGATAGCTTGCAGAGGCAGCTTGGCGCAAGCGACGGTGTAGGGAGAGCCCAGAAAACGTCGCAACCAAAGTCGTAAACCGAAATAACCCACGAGGCAAAAAGATGTTGATGTTGACGGTGAGTTGGAGGGAAGTCTGTCGGTCCTGTCTCTTATGAACAGTACTCAGCGGTAGCGTGTCAAGCCCATCCATCAGATAGCACATTAGAGTAAATATTGATATCCCCTCTAGACTACTACTCCAGTGATATATGAACACCAACGGCCAAGATACTAGTACCTATTACTACCCGACCAAGTAGCACCACCTGCAGGTCGAAATTGTTTACGTATGTGGTACACGGGCACTTATCGAAGCAGTTCGCCACCTATTCAATACCCATGATACTCCAATAGAGGTATGCGTGTACTTAGGTAGAGATGATTCATTTCAAGTCCAGAATCCCATATCACATTATAGTGTTATGAATGAAAATGCCTAACTACATACGTAGATGTTCGGAGATAAACTTGTAAATTCTACGATATGCTTTCTATCAATGCCATAATGGAGCCTCGCAATCAATGTAGCTGAATGAAATCATGAATCTCTATCCCAGTGTGTTTGCTTTTACCATTCGCCATCCCAGTGGTACAACCAATGCCCTGCGGCCTTGAGTTCACTATAAACGATATCTCCCCTCAGACCCTCCAGGATCATATAGATATTCTTCCTTCGAATCTTCTTGATCGAAAGACATTGGCAAACGGGCGCACGACAACTTCGGGGAGAGGATCCTAGTGACCAAAGATATAAATGATGCAGGAAGAGGCCACAGGCCATATGCGATCATGTCTAACAACCCGGGGAATAATGCACATCCAGTAGTGAAATTTTTATTATATACTATGCCCGATGATATGCCTTTTGCTTGTATGGGCACTCTAGACTCTTGCCTGATGAGATTTACAAGCACAGGAACTGGTCCGTTCAGATTCGATGTTAACAACAGGCCCAGCAGCAATGACCTCCGGGGCCGCCCCAGCAGCGTATTTCTTGAAATTCTCGTCAAAAAGTTTGGCCAGCTTGAGGACCTCGTCTTGAAACGGAACCGAGGCGGTCCAGCTCGTCTTCGGGTTGAGGAGTTCGCTTGGGACATTGGGGCAACTCTTAGGCACATGCAGGTTGAAGATAGGGTAAACTTCATACTCGGCCTTAGCTAGTTCACCGCTGTGGACGGCGTCGAGGATAGCGCGAGTATACTTTAGAGGGCAACGCTTGCCGCCAGTGGTGGCACCGGCACCAACCCAGCCAGTGTTGAGAAGCCAGGCATTAGCGTTATGCTCTGAAATCTTGTCGGCAAGCATACGAGCATAACGCATGGGGTGCAGAGCAAGGAAAGGTTGGGCAAAGCAAGAGGAGAAGGTGGCCTGAGGCTCCGTGACACCATCCTCAGTACCAGCCATCTTGGAAGTGTAGCCAGAAATAAAGTGGAACATTGTTTGCTCTGTCGTTAGCTTAGAAATTGGTGGGAGGACGCCACGGGCATCGCAGGTCAGGAGGATGATATTGGTGGGGTGCTTCTCGGTCATGCAAGGGATCTTGGCATTCTCAATGTTTTCGATTGGGTATGCACTAACAAGAGATCAGCGTTTACACCTTCAACATTCTTATAAGGGAAAATCTCTTACCAACGAGTGTTCTCGGTGAGGGTACAGTCATCGTAATTAACGACACGAGTGATTGGGTCGAACACGACATTTTCCAGCACAGAGCCGAATCTGATGGCGTTGAAGATATCCGGTTCCTTTTCGGCTGAAAGACCAATGCACTTGGCGTAGCACTAACACAAGGGTTAACAATATCTACCGGATGGAATGTAGCAGCGATAGTGAAACATACCCCGCCTTCAATGTTGAAAACGCCGCGGTCGGTCCAGCAGTGCTCGTCGTCACCGATCAAGGCACGTTTGGGATCCGCAGAAAGTGTTGTCTTACCCGTGCCTGATAGACCAAAAAAGACAGTAACATCGCCATGGGGACCTTCATTGGCCGAAGAGTGAAGGGTTAGGACGTTGTGCTTGACTGGCATCTCATAGAACAAGACGGTGAAAACACCCTTTTTCATCTCGCCGGCATACTCGGTACCCAAAATGACCATCTCCTTTTCGGCAAAGTTAATGGCAACCGATGTTGCCGAGGTCATCCCCTCGGTGAATCGGTTCGCCGGGAAGGAACCGGCATTATAGATGACATAGTCCGGATGGAAGTGTTCCAGTTCCTCCCGCTTGGGGCGGATAAGCATATTTCGCATGAAGAGAGCATGGTAAGCGCGGGCACAAACGACGCGGACATTGATGCGGTATCTCTGGTCCCATCCGGCGTATCCATCAATAACGTAGATCCGGTTCCGCGTGTTGAGATAATCGACCGCACGCTCACGGTTGATGCGCCAAACCTGAAGAGAAAGAATGATGGGTTAGTGTGATTACGTCATGACACGTGGTGTTTAGCTCCGAAGTGGGAAAGTAGAGATGAAACAACACCGAAAAAGGAAAAAGGGGAAAAAGAAAGGTCATTGACTAATAAAATGAAAGCGGATTATGCCAAGAGATTTGGCATATCATGATCAGGAGTGCCCAAGAATGCCCAAAATTGAGATGTGCTTGTCGACCATGTGCGTCCCAAGGGGGTTGGTTGATGCAAGGAATACCTTATGCAAGGAACACATGGTGGAGATCCCTGCAAGGGAAAGGGCTACAACATGTCATATAGGAGCTATTGAAACCATCCCTAATTTTTGAGGCAATACACAATAAGCTTGCGACGTACGCACCTCAGGACTCATGGGCTTATTGACAGGTCCCCACCAAATATCGTTCTCCGAGCTGGACTCACGAACAATCCGCTTGTCCGACGGTGAACGACCGGTTTTCGCACCAGAGTATGCTGTTAAAGCGCCGCTTGATGTTATGGCGGTTCCAGTTTCGTAGACCAACGCATCTTCGTAGAGGGCTGGGATAGAGGGATTGGCCACCTGAACAATGGTGAAGACTCAGTAAATGAATCTCAAGCAACTTCTTCAGTGATCAAGAGACTGAAGACTGAAGTTGAAAGCCGACAACATTATCGACATGCCCATCGGTCTATCCTAACCATACAGGTAGCTTGGAGGGATGCTTACAATTGCAACGCGCTCATAGTCGATATGGGCGGTTTCATGTAATTCTTCCTCCAATTCAGTGTGTCCTTTGCCCGGCCTAATATGAGTGAAATATTTGCGTTAGATCCCCCCAATCAGATAGAAGAGATGGCTAGGCGGTGGTGAACAGAGAGCGTAAGGGGCCGCTTACTGGACACCAGCTGGGTGCAAGGCAGTACGATTCACAGATACCGCAACCATGTTGAGTGAAGAGGACTGGTAGTGGCTGTTCTGCAGTTTCTGCACTTGCTGTCGGACGATGTTGGAATGTTGAGGGCCTGGAGAGATTGGGCGATGAGGGGATATATGACTGTCCACGAGGGAAGCCACGGCGGGATTCATCGCGCGTGGTGATACTAGGTCAAACTGCTCAACTTCAATTTCGACGTGCAATTCTCCACAAATTCGCGGGAGATATCGGGCCTTCTTGGAAAGACGATGCTGGATCTGTTCGTGTGGCAGTGATGCGTCTCGGTGGATCGGTAAGTCTACGACGATGACTGGTCCGAAACGACCCGAGCAACGGGGATCACACTCTCCCGATTCGACGACGGAAGAAGGAGAACAACCAACAGTAATTACGGGGTATGGAGTAACGGTGATCGAGAGACGAAAGCCGATATCGAGACCTCGACTAGAGGAATGAGTTTGGAACCTGACCAGGCTTCAGCTTGTGACAACCTTCAGTTGTCGCAGATGCAAGTCAGGATCGGTCCTGGATAGGAAGAGAGACATTCTCTTGTACAGGGCGTACTCGAAAACGGGAATAATAACTTGTAAAGTAGTAAGTAGTAGTTACTATTAAAAGTCATAATATTAATAATAGTAATAATTATAACATAATAATACTTGTACCGAATAATATAGTAATGGTAATAATAGTAATAACTGTGTCGCTTTTGTCACTTTTTGCAGCAAGGCACGTGGCAATCTACATCCATACTTCAAAACCAGATCGTTCAACGAAGAAAGTCTTCACGAGACTGTTCATTCAAAAAAGACACTAACTACTTCCTTGTGTTCTGTACTCCCCCCGCTGAAGAGCCCTGAATCGATTCCTCGATAACAGCTCTAAAGAGGTCACCATTATTGGCGATAATGAGGGATTTAAAAATAGGGAAAAGTTTAGTGACTTAAAGCTGAACGACAAATACGATGTGATCTTGCAGGTATAGTTCCTTGCAAAGGTTTTCTACGCCTGAAACTGCTGAAGAACTTTGGTCGTGTGACATGGTAGATGGTGACATCATCCCCAGCGGAAGGCGACATAATGTACAGGACCGCTATGATACCGCTTCGGGTCGATTTGCCTAAAGGTCAACGGCCAGCGGTGCTGTGGAACGACGAAATGCTTCTTCTTACCTCCGGGCACGATGGCGCTGGTTGCGTGGGTGGGTTCGCGGTCTCAAATTACCGTTACCTATCATAGGTATACATGTACATGTACAGTACATGCTAAAAAGCCGATGATGCTTACACTAGCAAGCCTAGAATTTCTATCGAACGCCACATTGACAATCACTAACAAAGAGACAACCAAAGAGACAACGCAATTGGCAGACTTTGCCACATCATAGAACCTACTGCAACATTAACCACTAGACTCGGTAACTGCTTGGGAGGTCCTGACTTTCTCAAGTCGTTGGCATGGAGGAGACCCTCACGAATGAGGCATTTTCCGACTGCGTGGAACACGAATCGAATACTCATCAATGATAAGTACAACAACCTAAAGGGCAAAATCAGCCTTGTTCGTGATCCTAAATCGCGAACACAACATCCTAGCTCGATTAGGCCCGATTACGATCAAGTCGTTCGTCCCTGGATTTTCCGGGGCGGCGCAGCCGAAAGCTTCTGGAGCTTCGCCGACTTAGTGTTGACGGAGTGTAGTTAACCGGTTAAAATTTCCTGGTCATCCGGTTAACCATTTCTTAACCACCAATTATATCCATAATGGTAGAACGCTAATCCAATAGTGTTGAATGTTAACACCTAAAGAGGTATAGCGCTAACTGCTAGTGCAAAAAGCGTATAGTCTACTCAAGGCTATGCCAAGCGGCCTAGGCCTTCAAAACTATGGATAAACGGTTAGCCAATAACTAGTTTTAACCGGGTCACTAACTATAACCGTCAATTCCATTATGAAATTACAGTCCGCGGACTGCCGGGGACGAGACTCGTACGATCCACGTTACGTTTCTCAAGATACTAAATGTATTCCAATCTGGATTATCCTGTGCTTGACTTAGGCAGTTCCTACATTCTCCGACCTCCCGGTATCCCCCGTGAAACCATGATATCATATAGTTATTAGTCAGAACTCGTTCCTCTTTATCTAATAAGTCTTGTAACAATCTTTTTTCATTTAAATGCTAAGTATGTCTGAGAATACTCTAGCTAGTTACAGTTTGTTCTCTGTTAGATTCTACCCTCCTACCCCGCGTTGATTTAACTTTTGTCCCGCAGCTCTCATCCTATGATAATACCTCTAGCAATAATATATTTTGTGACCACAACTTCCCTCGCTCCTGTCATTGGTATAGGCTTAGAAAAGAACATGGTCTAGATAATAGGCGATTCAACCTAGCCTACCATACACACCTTCATAACAATTTCCGCAGGGACCCTGAAAGGCTGAAATATCGGTTTTGGGTGGTCCCCTATTCTAAAGCGGGGTTAACTTATCATCACCCGATCATGCTAGTAGCCTAAGGGGAGACGTGGATGCTTACTTCCTGAGACGCTGAAACACTTCTAACGATCAGCGTGTGACAAGGTTAGGTCTAAATGATAACTAAATTGCGAATTTTTATTATGTATATTCCGCTCCACACAGCCGCATCAGGTGTTAAATTCACCCCGCACCATCCTCGTTTGCCCAACGTTTACATGTACGAAAATAAATACAGTTTGTTCCTGCATTTTTGTGTGGTCCCTCTACCTTGGGCGGAGTCTCGTCACACCTACATTGCTAACCAATTATTTTGCTAGCTGTATTTCAGTGCTATGCTTCAGAGGAATTGGGCACGTGGCCTTTTCTATTCAGACCAACTTCACTGAAGGGCAATTATCAACTAGTCTTCGAACGATCCCACCTAAGCAGGTTACATATAGTGAGAATGTGATTTTCGCTGAATGGCTCCCAAAAGATTGTCCCACTGTCATATTTCGTGTTACTGAAAGATACGGTTAATTGTTCAATATGCCTTTCTCTTTACCTATAAGTTCGCACGAACATGCTCCTCAACTCTATTCGATACTATTAAAATTTCAGAAATGTTACCAGCAGCTATAGCATGCAACAAACATAATTGTTGGCTGTAAACGGCCATTTACCTTCTGGGTTCCACAAGAAAGCGAAAAAATATTGGAATTACTATGTAACATAGGTCAAGACACCTCCAGTAGTAGTACGTTTAAGATTTCTTGCTCCTCTTTGCCGTTTAGTAAACATCTAGGGATACATAACTTTCTTGTTACCGGCGCTAAGTGGTTTTTGTAGGGGAAGATATAACCGTTATTACGTTCGGCCTTTTGACCACCTATGGAGATATAGTATGTCTGAGGATCTAGTATCGTTATCTGTGGACCTCAAGAGCAGATTAAAATGCTGGAATAATTATTATCTTTCGAAGTCAATATGTGCCGCTCTCGGTTTTTAGGAATATAACAACTAACTGAATATTGGTTTTAACTCTTTCACCTGTTATTGTCAATAATAAGGAAACTAGCTACATATGGTTATCGACTGCTCTCTCAGAGAGTATTCAAGTTAGTATACCTGAGATTATAGATCAATAAGCCTGTCTATTTCATAGAGACGGTTATTATACTATTATAGTAAATACGGGTTAAACCTAATAATTATCTAGCAAGTTTACCTTGTTTATTAACTTGTCCTTCATCAATATAGAATTGATGTTTCCGGCAGATAGCGCTTTCATCATTAAGTTCCATTTTCGCTATTCTTATGAACTTCAGCTTTCATCGCATTCGTAAGTTCCGTTTTCATTGGTTTCGGCTCGCCAGATCCATGAATGAATCTCCCCGAATCTGGTAAAAATGTCGGACTTGCAACAAAATGTTGTATTTAGATCTTGGGTTACTATACCTTGGAACAATTAGTCCTTCTTTATCACGCATGGATGGGGGTGGCAGCTTTAGAAAACTATTGTGCTCATATCCGATTTTCGGTTGAAAGAATCATTAAAATTCATGGCATGAATCAACTTAGGTCCATGCGTTCTGTTCTAATGAGTCTATTAGACTACTTCTTAAGATGATACAAAACCCATTGATATTCTCATAGGTATGGTATGGTTATTGGTTATTATCGTTAGATTTTGAACTGGATGATTACTACTAATTGGAATCGAGGATATTATATGCCTTTGCTGCTGTCGATTTGTGCTTTTAATGGAAGGAAATTAGCCAGTAGGACGCGTTTAAAATCAAAGGCAAATACCAATTTAGACTTTTTGCACGTGCCACATTTCCTCAATAAAAAAGTCGCTTTGATGTCTTCTTCTTAGTTATCTATAATTAATGACATTACAAGAATAAGTTTATTAGAGATTGGGCTGAGCATAAATATCATGCCATTTGAGCAGGGGGTTGTGGATCTTGACACCTATAGCCCAGCGCGAAATTTCACCAATGCGATAGAACGAGCTCTACGCAACTAGGGTCCATTCCACATTTACTCGGAGCAATCATAGAGTATGTGAAACTACCCATTAACTAATGATTTGAGACTCTCACTAATTAATACCAAAGTTCTCGGACTCTTGATCGACGTGATGTGTGGAGCTCACGAGAAATCTGGCATTCGCCATAGCTATCGAACCGATATTATGCCAGCTCGTTACAATGCTTATTTAGCCCGTGAAGGTATTGAACTAGGTGATCAAGTTTAATAAATTAGCTAATCATTTTATATAGCAAGGATCAAACGGACGCGGGAGGCTGAAAGATCTGATCTTATTCAGCCTATTGAACAAGATAATAGGGTTCTGCTCCAAGCAGATTCATCGGGTGTTTACGGTCTAGAAACGGGATCCGAGGTCGAGGTTGGACAATTGAGATCACCGTCATCGAGATATCGTAAATTGCATTGAATCTGCTGGAAATCATAACTAGTAGTTGCAACGCCTAGATGCGACTCCCAGATATGACCCTCCCGAGCCAAAAACGTCTACCAGGTCAATGATGCCATGTGTGCTTGCATGAATATGTCTTGTCAAGCTCAGGGACTTTTGTGCGTCAAAGTCGTATGGAGGGCCCCGATACAAGGTTTGACTTGCCAGTTATTTAAGCTAGGTGGGATGCATGATAGTATCATTCTGTAGGGTATATAATTTGTTAACTACTAATTGGCCAAATATAAAGCTTGTACCAGTTCACTGTCTTACCTCAATAATTTCAGCAGTTTCCCCGAATTCCATTGGTTTCGTTGGTCATTATATATAGTTCCAAGTTTCTATTAAACGGATGCATTTTTCTACACGTTGTCTTTTCACCGCCAGCATGCGTGGGCTTTTCTCAACGCCCAGTAGCAACATCACCACTTTCATCGCCATGCCCCATGTTGGCTGGGTCCTGTCTCTACTTGCACCATCCCTTTCCCGCCTGAATCTACCCTCGCCTCTTTTTAGCCATCGACATTGCATGTTGCGTCTGTATAAAAGCGACTGTAAAAAAAAGGAACATACGTTTCGATACTAATGGTTCAGCATGGCAATGTACTGGTTCCTTTAAACGCAAGTATCATCTACTAAATGATGAAAGAGAAGCGAAAGACGTGTGAATACGATGTTATTCAGATTTCCAGATCATTGCTAGGGAGGGAAAAAGAGAAGAGTTTCCAGTTTCTAACTAACAATCGTGTCACGTGAGGGATTGGTAAGTGCTCGGCCCGGCAAAGCTTCGGTCCCTCGAAGCTCGAAGCTTTCTATGGCAATGGAGTTATGAGGAACAATAATTTTGATAGCAAAAGATTCCTCAATGCTTGGGTTCTATCAGACTAGGAGTTGTCTCACCGCGTGCATGAATGTTTCGTAATAGCAGGTTCAGCGTTTTTTACAGGGAGATTTGAATAGGATCGATTGGCCAGTGTAGATGAGCTAGTTAGACCAATTGGTCAGCCGACCGTTCTTTGACAAATATGATGGAAGGACTAGATTGTGTCGCAGTATATGGACATATTCAAACAAATTCTCTACGATGGGCTACCGATCTACAAGCCATTATTTTATGGTTATTATCAACCCACATCAGCAGAAAGCCAGTATCTAATTACTACCTAGATAGTCAAGAGGATCCCGATGAGGAGTCTAAGGATGAGCAACCCTCCCAGCGACATTTCCAACAGCCATCGAGTTATACAGCCCTTCTATCGTCGGGCATATGCAATCATTACTATGGTCCGCTGGAGCATGCTCGGGACTCTTCGCAACACCGATAGGAGCGTATCTACATGGCAGTGGTATTAAGCGTTGTTACGCGTCGCATCGGCGAAGTGATTTCAGGTCTTGGACTATGTGCAGGATACAAGTATACTAATAGACTATTATTAACTCGGAATTGGCTGAGGCGGGTACCCACCTAGGTAACCTATAGACAATCTTTATCATATTTTAGTGTTCTAACTAGAACTAACATTTCCGTCGAAGCGGCTACCGAACAAAGCGGGAAATCCGCAGGATGTCATCGTAGACTACCCATACATACTAGTACCGGAAACGGGGTTGCATCAATCGATGTTAAATGTGTCGCGACCGTTATAACTAAATGATGTCCAGGTTCCCAAAAAGAAATGAGATAACTATGTTCCTAATCGCAGATGCGATTAAGCAAGAACACCCAGCTGTGGTGTGCAATTGAGATTAGAACGGTTCCCAAGTGGAAGGAACGTAACGGGTTCGCCGTGAGATCTGGCTCGGAAGCTAGCAGCCTGCAAAGAGGATTCATGCTTTGATGGCAATGAGTGGCTCTAGTTGGCTCATGGCGACCAAAGAACCGTTCAGATGACCAGGAATGTGATAAGTAAGCAAGAAGTTTGCAGGTTGATCATGGATCCTGGAGCCCCTGTACTCTTGCATGTACTGTACATACTAACTCTTACGTACGTACCTAATGATCTACACGTACATGACCCACCACAACATCCTTCATAAAGGAGTGAAGGATATTATATTTAGAATGACCGACCTTCAGTGAATTTATCAATGACATCCGCGATTGCCCTTACATTTGGATACGGGAATAGGGTCATGACATTTCCCTGACTGTGGATCCCGTCAAGGCCGTGCCCCGCTTTGTTAGCCGCTAACTTAAAATCTGCGTATGACAGTATGACCCACTTTATGCCTCAGGCCCCACAACATCAAAACATCTTCCGCACCAGTACGTTGCTTATAAGTTAGATTGTAATTAATCCTTATCCTTATAATAAATAAAAATAATGACAGATGTACATTGCCTGTATAGAGCTGTAGATTTCTTTAAACTTAGATACAGACCAGGCGGTGTTACTTTCAATCATTCCGCCCGTTTCGTTTATTTATATCCGTCGTACCTCCAAAATTTTCTTTTCTTCTCCTTACAACCCCTTCAGATCATCCCTCCCCCCCAACTATCAACTCTCATAAGCATCTACCTGCTCCTACACTATGCCAGCACGAAAACGTACGGCTTTGGCCATGACAGCTACTAACCTTTGTTTTTATAGTGGTTGCCGAAAGGAACAATTCGATTAACCACTTCCTGCGGGAAGGCCAGGCCGCAGCTAGGCTTGGAAGTCTTGTAAATGCAAGTATCGTAGCCAACGAGGACTTGCTCACTCCCTTTTTCATCCTGGCCCTGCGGCGACAGCTACGCTATGTTCTGACGTTTATGGCCAGCATATGCCGCGGTTCAGTTCAACATAGGGGACAAACCCTTCCGCCTCTGGTATGAAGACGGCTCTCTTCGTGTACTTCATTTTGCTAACGTTTCTCGCCAGGTCACACCCTAGCGCTTAGCTACTCCTGCCGATGCAATTCGTAACATAGAAAATGCTGTCTCTGGAGCTCCATTACGGCTAAGTTCTGCTCTCCCCTTTGCTAACATTCATCGGCAGGCCCCGGTATTCGCTGCCCCAGCACCTCCCCCTGCACCCTTGGGGGTGTCTTCAGCAACCGCAATGTCTGTTGAGCAAGGAGTATCATTGCAGGAATACTCTCAATGCCACAGACAGATGCCTTCAACGGCCTTTGTCGAGACATTAGGGCGATGAACTACTGGCACGTGCCCAGACTCGATGAATCAGACATGTGTCGGGCTTGAAGCTATCTAATCAGGTCACCTGCTTGGCCTCAAGTAAGCCTGGCTTACCTGATAGTTTGGTCTAGTGGCTCTGTAGCTCCACTATACTAAACTAAATTTAGTTAGGCTTTTGTAGCATGGCAATTGAATGCCACAGGAAAAAAAACATAGAGATAATAACGAATTCGTCTTACTTGTCAAGCAAAGAAACACGGTGAGCATAATATCATGCTTCTTTGTTCTAGCTTCTACCATGTTTCAGAGCCGGGAGGACTGAAATTCCAAGAAAATGCTATTATAGAACTTCACCGCGGCCGTGGATGGATAATATTGTTAGGTTATGGGTTAGCAGTGAAGGAATTTTGACCCTTTCAACTGATTTCTACGGGAGTAGAAATTTTCCTATTTTAGAATATAAAGAGGAACCACGGTGGGCGCTGGGAAGCGCTGACTTTTGATCTTGAATTAAAGGACTAACTCGTGCATATCTGTTCGTAGAAAAAGTGTTCTCCACCCCCAATCCTAAATACCCTCCGTGTTCCATCAACTCAGCTCAGCTGCCTCAGCTCCCCGTGATACTATTCTTAAGAGTTACTATTTTGGAAATCAGCCTGCTAGATAAAGGATGCCTCGAGGGCTCGAGGGGTCCATGTAAACACACAATATCCCCGAGTGCACAAATTCTTTATTCTAACAAAAATATATTCTTGGTACTACATGCAATTTTGTGGTTTCAGCCATTGATATTTATAACTATCTCATATGGTAGTATCATCTTCGATATTATGATTAGTCTAATGCCATCCTCTGGAAGGCCTAGGGAGTTAATCTCTTTCTCGTGACGGATCAATCGAATTTAGGTCTCCGGTTCTGTTCTATAGTATACGTGGGACAATATGGGACACGAGTGAGCTCCTTACAAAAGATCACCTAGGCACTGGCCAACTTTTTTCTGGCAGAAGATGATATTATCGGTGGGAAATGAGCCATGGCAGCTTTGAAAACAGGGCGGTGTAATGGGTCAGAAACTGCTATTGTGAGATAGGTGCTAATAATATTAGGAGGTAGATTTGGAGCAGCATTATCAGTTTCTTGTGGGCGGGAGGATTACACGCTATCAAACCAACTTGAAACTCCCAAAGTGTCAAGATGCCTATGGCTTTCGAGAAGGTGGTTTGCAGGCTATCGGGGAAGGAAGATTTGTATCGGTGGCAGAAAATATTAACTCCATTCTGAGATTTTTGCCAGCAAGAAAGAGGGGCTGTTTACAGTTACCTGGTCGTGAAAGGTGATAGATACAGCACACTGTAGAGCCTAAGGGTCCTTCACGGCATGAACTTTATGCGTGATGGTTTTTTTTTTCAATGGGAGTAGGAAGAGATTAACAAGCCTGGGGTTGATCTTGGGTAGATAGAACACTATAAAGTAATGCTCTGGGATTAATATGGCATGGCTCAAGCTTGGAAAAGCACTTCAAACTAGGTACAAGTATTTCTCCTTTCTACCTAATGTATTTATTAGTTATTGTTCTTTGTGGCTTGAATACCTTGAGGGCGAGTAGGTGAGATACCTAAATCAGATTAAAATAGGAATGTCGATTTCACGAACCATCTGCTGGATATTTGACGAAAAGAGCCAGCTTCGAAATACTCCTACATCACCTATGATGGAATTTTCATGGATTGCCTTTCTCTCGGGGGGGGGGACAAACGAAGGCGGATAGATACCGATAACCCGGAGCCGGACAGGGAATGAAATTGCCTAGGCCGTAGATATTGTAAGGGGGTGAGAATATTTGCAGAAGCAGCGATGAATCTAGGCTCTGTGGAATAGATAAGGGTGATATTACAATTTTCTTCAACGTTGCGATAATATCATTACCATACGGTCTATAGAATACTATCCCACTTATTCTAACTAATTCCTTGAAGAAGAGTTATCCATGCCAAGCCATAACCCAGGTAGATTGGGGCCTTAGTTCCGTTAGGTACCTGACTGTTGCCAGCACTATATGTACTGCATTTCATTCTCCTGCACTTACAGACATTGGTGGACTTTAGCATTGTAACCAGGCCCCTCGCCGGGGAGTCGGGGACATTTATATTATATACACAGCAGTTAGGACACCGAGTGGTGGTTGGTCATCCTGACACCTCGTTAAGAAAGTGAGACTGCCCCAATTTCTTGCCTTCCATAGGTACGCCTTTCTTGTCAAGCCAGTCTATTATTGAATAGAACCTGGCGTTTAGAAGTTCCAGCCTTTCACGCCAATCAAGACCAACCTGGGGGGGACACCAATGGTATTGTCTAGGGCCCCTTGGAAAGGCTGAAGAGCCTCCTCATACCATTTGCTGCCCATATGTCCGCTAATTGAGTAAAATGAGCAGGCATCAAGGACCCGAAGAGGAGGTTGTGATGCCAGATATGGCTGCTAAGCACGGAACCATCGGCATTCATAGCGAGGGAGATCAGCTAGTATACTGATCCCCAGGTCAAGGGAACTAGTAGGCGCCAGACATTGATACATTCTCAACTAGCTTTCTAGCTGAGAATCGGTCGACGGGGGCTCCACCGTTATTTCAACCCTCCATCCTGGGATAGAAAGTCTCCCGTGCAGAGGCTCGTTCAGGTCTAAGAGTTTCCGAGCCTCACTAACCCCCAGGAGGAGAGTTTGAACAGGTGACGGAAATTTCTCCAGGTGAAAAAGAGAGGGGAAATCCGAACAAAGCGGACTCCGATAGTGGCGGAATTCGAATTTAGCCTTCTCAGCATTTGCTAGATATTCATCTGAACATCGAACTGCCTGGAACAGAGTCCCGCGAATCGAATAACTCGCACGCATTTCCCCCTTCACGCTATTCTGAAGCTTCGCATGCCGGGACTCAACGGGGTTCGTGGTCGAAATCTAGTAATTATTGATTTATGTGCTATTTATACATATATATAGGAAAAGGTACTCGCCTGCGCTAGTAAGGGAACGGGATCACGAACGCATCGAGCCCACAATTCGTTGCAGCCCTTCCAATTATTCTCAATACAGGCTTTTTCTTTATCGCTCGCTACTTCTAGAGTAGCTTTGATAGACTCCATACATCCTGTTCTAGTGCACCACATACGCAGCGCGTCGATCATATGGTTGTATGCTAGTGATTTCCCCAATTTCCGCAATAAACTCCTTTGGGAATGCACCGTATAGAGCAAGTACTGGACGGGTGGTCCCATTCCTTCAAAGGCTCCATGAAAGCCCTTTAGCTTCGAGGCAGCGTCATCCGTCAAGAAGTAACGAAGATTCCATCCGCCGTCCCCACCGCACCAATCCCTAATCTCTTTAAGACACTGGATTATGATGCCAGCTTCTATTGCGTAAAGAAGTGTGCGGGAAGAATCCAAGACTTGAACTCATCCCGGACAGCTAGCGTATATATAAAGCCCTATAAGAATAAAATTCAGCTCGAATATAATAGTTACTGCTGGAAATAGCGTGGTATACCATTCTTCCTTATTCGTGTTATGTGTTGAGTCCATTAACGTAAGAACTCCATTCCCATAGAGTTTGAATCGTCAATCGCCGGGCAAAAACGAGGCCGGGAGAGGGTGAACCTTCGTGGTCCGCTTGAAGAAAGGCCGAATGCCACTCCACTCTATGCGCCTGGAGCCACTCTAGCGCCTCATTTACCTGCATCACAGCCGGAACTTTGCCTACGATGTGGCGCAGTTTGGCCATGCGAATATTCCACGGGTTAGCTGCGTTCTGAATATCCTGAACGCCGAGATGGCGTCCTCCAGCCTCAACTAAATTTAGCCAGGACGCGCGATCTTTTCGTTTGGCCTGCCTTTGCTACCTCCTTAATTGCCGTAGCTAAGAACCCCTGTAAAAGCCGGCTTTCAACCCTGGTTCGATTCCCTCATTGAGCTTGGTATCTAACTCTGATATGGGGTGGTTATGATACCCAGTTACCAGTTATCTTATACTCCCGTAGTTAGAAAGAAGGTCCTAGACTTCTATCAGCTTCGCCGGGCAGCCCACTCCTTCTCTCATGTTCCTCTTCCGTGGTCTGCACCGGCTGTTCCTTGTGAAAGCGACAGTCCCAAAATGCGATGCGTGCGAAGCATCTGTTTCTGCTTCGGATTCCATCCACTCAAAGTGGCTGTGCGGCTGCGTTCCGTCTTCACACAGCTCCGCCAGAGCAGTCTGCCAGCCACTTGGATATTGGGGCCATCACCATTGTTGGGTCTCTTCACATTATTAGAGGAGAGAAAGCTAATTCACCTGTAGTAATCCAGTTAGGCGCCATTCTATAAAAACTCATTACCATCTACTTACTAGTACCCTGAGTCCTGATAGTAAACAGCCCTAAAAACCACGTTAATGTTTAATTGCCCCAAGTTGGTTGTTGCACTTACTCCCCTACACTTATCCCTTGTGAAGCGACGAGACAGAGATAATCTGTCCAAATTGGCCCAATGTTGTCAACGCACCGGGATGTGTAGGAAACGCCCCCTCTACGACGCCTTTTCCCCTGCCTGCCAATAGAACTAACTTTGAATGGTTAAGCCCTGAGACGCGTCCATCAAATATTACTGGTAATATCACCCTTTCATAAGATACCTAAATTTATCAATAATACTATGGGTGGGATAAGGTCCCCCTCTCCCTGTATCTAGTTTCTTCGTTTATTGTGCTCGATTAGGATAGCGTATGATATTCGCATCCTCACATATCTGATTGCTTTCTACAGCATGTCTTTGAGAAAAGTGAGATAATTGGATAGTATTAATTGAGTATAGATCGATATGTTCTGTAACTCTCTATCGTAGTATATGCTAAGCAATAGTACCGTCGTTCAGTGCCATATATATGCTATCCCAGAGATAGGCGTTGGACGATTGTTTGAGCTGAATTAAATATTATACGGCGGTACATATAGACATAATACAATAATTAATAACATTGCGTAAGGAAGACAAGCCAAGAATACGTCAGACACTCTATACCATTCCTTCTTAGATTCCATTAATATCCAGTGGTCAAAGCGACGATGACATGACTCTGACTAGAATCCGCAATTGGACGGCTGAGCAGCCGCATATGTCGCAGACACGCGTCCTAACTCCACAGCCAAGCCGCCGGTTAACTTGTCCATAGCTTTCTGAGCAATATTGAAGCCATCCTGGGTATGATCGATAGCCGTAATGAAGATGGTGTTGTTTCCGTAAGTGAGGCTGTAGCAGCTTCCACAATTCGGACTGTTCCATCCAGCCACGGTGAACCCCCCCCCAATATTCGGGTAGGACGGTAAAGTGTCGACGGTGGTATAACCCTTGGTCATGAGTCCATTTGGCCCGTCGGAACAGGATGTCTGACTCAAGCTAAATTTCGGGTTATCATAGTTGGTGTCATACGATACTGTCACTGTGGTCGTTGTTGGAGCGGCAAGGATGGCCACAGGGGCTAAGAGGAGGAGAGATAGAGTTGAGAGAACCGAAAATCTCATAGTGCAGAAATGTGAAGAATAGTTGGATCGCTTGTTTTTCACCGGTGCGATGCTCTGGACACAGTAGTTCGCTGGATGGAGTTGAAAATACAATTACAGCTTCAATCATATTAGCATAGTGGGATATCTTCCGTATCTTCCAACGTACCTTGTTCCGTGAACTTCAAAACAATAATTATTATAATATTAGGATAGACAGTTGAGTAACCATGTATGGGTTATTCTGTACGACCTGTTCGTTATAGTAAGACAATTCCTTCAATGGAGTGGATGACTGCTTGATCTGTGAATCAAGAAAACTTGAAGCCTCTGCACATCGATTCCTTAAATACTTGTAGTAATCCACGAGGGAAGGACTATATCTATCCATCTGATAACACTATAATAGTATTTACTATAGGTAACATTGCGCCCGTCCGTTGTGTACGTACTAGTAGTACTATGTAGGCAGGAAAATAGTACTGTTAGACTGAATCAAGACTCTATTATGCGTCAACATATCTTTATTGTTTTTTTTGGATTACTCATTATTACATCATGTACTCAGCTGCCCAAAATAGACGGACTCGGATCTAACCTTAGCCATCAAAGATTTGTGATATCATGGTTACATGATACCGTGGCGGAAAGAATAGGTAGCATTCGCAGCAGTGTCCAGGATACATGTATTTACTGATTTATATTGTTGCTGTTTTCACAATTCTTGATCAATTCAGATCAATTCAAATAACCCAAAATCACCGCACTATCTGACAAGTGCTAGGCAAATCTCGGTTAGTCGGATATAGCTTCTGTCGATCTGCCGAAGCATGGGCCGCTAAGGCAGTTACATAGTAGGTACCATCATATCTAGAAAGCAGTAATACTTAATGGATGTAGCTACATGTACAGATATATAAAAAGTATCAGGGCGATGCGCCAGGGAAAGAACAACGTTAGACCTGCGTTGGGGCTAACCTATGATAGTATTAGCTTATGTCTAATGATTATTTTAAATATTATTATGGTGCACTTAGTCGCGCTAGCGTCTTGGCATTATAAGCAAAGGTTCATTATTCGCTTACATAATAAAATTTGACTAACGTAAACGGATAATACAAAATGGTCCAGGCAACAGATAGAGGCAGATAAGTTACGAAGAAAATGTAGAATCTGTAGTCAACCTGGGCATAACAGGCTGACACGCCCTAACAAAGAATCTCTATATATGAATTAATGGCTTTATAACTTCTGACATTTGAAAGGTTGATGTATGCAAGGGATTTATTGGGCGTGAGCCCCCCCCCGATGTCCCAGACTCCTCGACCACAACCCAACTTTCTATCATACCCATCTCGGCACCTGTTTATGTTACTTCTGATTTTACACATGTTTCATAAGTACCTACCAATATATAATCCAACCGCCCAAATTGGAGACCAGGATATGCTGTGGGCGTTAGGATGTAAAGCTGCAAAATAGGATTCAGCCTGGCCTGCAGCAATACTAGTAGCTTGCGCATGCACTCGGGGCCCAGTCTATTTATGATGACAGTGATATTTGGAATCAACCCGAGCATACCTTGCATATACGTAGATAGACTCAATTAATGACATGAAGTAGTATCTGCCTCTACCTGGCGTTGCCTGAATTTTCATGGACAGCCCGGTATCCCAGTCTCCTTACCAGCTTTAATGTCTCAACTAAAACCCAACTTTTCATCCCACCCATCTCAGCACCTGTTGATATTACTTATTTCTTACATGTTTCATATGTAGTCCTATCAATATACAAACAAACTTCCGAATTAGAAACCGGGATATGTTGTAGGAGTTGAGATATAAGGCTGCAAAAACTGGCATTTTGTATGGGATTTGAACTGGCCAAGGTTTGTGAAAGATTGCATAGTTTAGGTACATCCAATATACTATACATACCTACTCCTGACATAATCCCTGTCATATTAAGTACATCATTATTACCATCCTCAAAGCCATCCCAAATTTGAGGAGCTATGCCCCCAAGCCAGTAAAAGGGCAGCTGCTTCCCGTCAAGCATGCGCGAAAGGGCTTGAGGCGAAGAAGCATCGAATTGAAATCGCTGAGGTCCAAGTTACTGATACTACGGCAAATGATGGATGGGAGCTAGATGCTCTAAGTGAAGGGATGCTAACCGAGGAGGACGATAGATACCCAATTGGGAATCCAAATTCGGATGGAAGGAAGCGGAGAGAAAACTGCATGGTTGCTGGAAGACTCGAATGTATAAGCAAAAAGCGGGCTATCAAAAGCATAAAGAGAAAATCGAGGAGAGGCGCGAGGAGAGACGCGAGGAGAAGAAGGCTTTAAGTGGTGGTATGCCTATTACGCAGCGCGTAAAGCCAATACGGGAGATATCACTGGAGTGTTTAAGCCGAGGGCTTCGATGTCTGCACTTTCATCAGTACTCACAGAATTCCCTAGGTTTGAGCCCCCTAGCACCTTGGAGCAAATGCTTGTAGCTAACTTGGCAGCTTTTCATTTGATTGAAGCCCACGACCTAGAATGGTTGAAAAGCCAGAAGGGAAAAGTCAGTGGGGATTGGCTTATTCGAGTTGAGTGTCTACGGGATTTGCTGCTGATGCAGCACCGGAACACCAACAAAGAACAAAAAACCAGGCGGTGAGACTGGGTTATGTACATTGCAACGAAGCCTTAGCACGGCGAATAAAGAGAAGCCTGAGGTGGGCTTTGTAATTGAGACCATGGGAAAAGTGATTGGTTTAAGAAACGATTTCCGCCACCATGTCCTCGCCGAGGAAGATATGTATCATGGTGGAGGAGGGTACCCTCCTCTATCACGATAATATGTCAAGAGAAAGTCGCTATTCTTTGGTGAGGGGATTATATTAGTGATTAGGGAAAATTTGAATGTCGCCATGTGGGACACTTCACCAAAAGGAGTGCGCGATGCAGTAGGCAAGTATCTGCAAAGTGAGATGTCAGCCGTGGTGACCATCTATGGGAAAATGACCTTCTCTTTTTCCTGGTGGAGTCCAGTGGTTAGCCTGTTCGCGGAAGAAGTTGACTGGGCTAGCGGCCGACGAAATCATGTATTTTTTTTCTTTTTTTCATCTTTAATTCTCTCTATTATTGTTATTATTATTAAACCGATGTTACCGGGAAGGAAGGCTCCTAGCGACCGGGTACAATATTGGTCCCTGTGGCGCGTTGATACTAACGAAAATATCGACAGTGGGAAGAGCATGCAAGGCTTGCAAGGAAAGGCGGTTGGCAACTCCTCCATGAGAAACTAGGGCACCTAGATCATAAACGTTTTATTCGGATGAATGATGGACCAAACGGGTATCCCTATTGACAAGATGAGCAAATTATTCGCGAGATGGATGCATGTATTCAAGCTAAGTATAGCACCGCTATAGTCAACGCCGCTATCTATTCATGCCTATCTAAGTATAGTACTGGTCGACTTGCGAATCAAGCCGAGCCAAGCCGCTCAACGCACAGGCCGCTTGATGCCAGGCTTTATTCGGAGCCCTTGCGTGCTGTGCTTGTGGCAGGTTTGGCTCACACTTCGAGGATACTGTTAGAGACCAGGTCTTGGGCTCGACCCGGTACCAGGAGCAGCGTTGGACTTAGAGCTAACGTTACAGTCTTATTTTCTTTCGCTCTTCTGTTTTGAGTGCTCTACGACTATCCTCTACAGATATATAATAGTACTCTATTTATGACCAGCGTTGAAGCCCTCAAAGACTATATGCGAATGGGAAATATACATACATAGATTCAGGAACTCCCCCGCTTCCTTACTACATATTTCCCTTTGACAACGAATGAGGTTGAGGCAAGATACTCTGTCTGAAGAGCCACGATATGGGCTCTATTTAATCTTTCTTTGTACCCAACACTGATGGTGGTATTCCAGTTAGCACGCGATCTTCGCTGGTACCGATGTTAGCCGATAGACTGTAGAACTTGAAAAGTATGCTTGGGTATCTGCCTCTCCTGTCCGCAAGTCGAGCACTTCTCCCTTATACCCGATACCACACGTTGACGGAGTAAGTTTCTGTCTGATATGTAGCTCTATTCGGGATAATATAGGTCCTTATATGCCGGTGCACTGAGGCCACCGCCTGTGCTCCCCCTGACTTCGCATATCCTTGGTGACCACTGTGTCCATAGGCCAGCTATGGGAGAAGCCTCATCATCCTCCGTCTAACCCCCAGTTCCCCCTAGATTCCAGCGACTCAAGCGGTCGCCACCCACTCCGGTCCTCCCCAGCCATCTCCTTGGCGCACCTGAATTGAGGGAGGACCCCCTGGCGGATAAGCCACGATGTGACTGCCTTTAGCCCCCTTCCTGTACTGAGCACCTTGTCGTAGTCTGTAGTGCCAGCATCAGCCAGCATGCGGTCTCGGCCAGCGATGTTAGGACAGAACATGACCACACGCTTGGGCGTCTGTCTCTCCCATCCGCATGGGCATCTCGCCTTCACCTCTGGTACCCCAACTCGGTCCAGGAAGTCGTTGAGGCCAATGGTCTCCGTCCTAAGGAGAGTGACCATTGTACTCTCGGGCCTATTCAGGTTCCTGTGTAGCCACGGCACCTGGGTTCTCCACAGGGTTCGCCATACTGGGGCCTGCTTCCCCTCGGAAGCCCGCTCCCACTGCTCCTTCCACCTTGCCGTCCGCCAGACGTCCACCAGTGTTTCCGCATCTATCAATTCTCGGCTCCCTTGGTTTTCGGCTGCCCGTTGTCGCCTACCGCATCCCCTGCCACACTGCTCCGCTTCGGCCTCGTAAACCCTAGCAGGATCCCTCATGACCTCCCTCGCCAGGTTTCGAAGGCCTTCTATCGGGCTTGGTGGCCGTGGCAGCTGCCGCCCCCTCCTAGGTTGATGCCGGCTCCACAACCTGTTGCATACTTGCTTTGTGAATTCCATCACTGGATGGGCCTCCGACTTCAATGCATACCGCAAGGTAGTGCTCCGCATATTTAACGGGAGGGGCTCAACAGTCGCCTCTTTTTCGAGTGCCTTGACTGGGGCCCGCCAGTGATTTTCCGCAGGCATTTGTTTTGGAGCTTTACCAAGGGTTGCAGGAGGCAGCTAGGCGGTGTCTTCCCCTTTTCGCCTCCAGCCTATATCTCACATCCATAGGTTATTGTAGGCCGGACCACTGCTATGTAGAGGAGCCGGGATCAGCTAAAGCTTGGGGCCCCAGGTAGAGCCCACCACCCGAGACAGGGCTTCAAACTGGGCTGGCCCCTTGCGGGTGGCCTCCCGCACATGGCTTGTCCACCTGAGCTTTTGGTCCACCCGTACGCCGAGAACCCGTAAAGTGTCGACCGGTCCACCATCAAACCCCTCAATCCTGGGTGTCTGCATTTCCCCGTCGTGTAAAGTACATTTTACAAGGCAGGAGAAGAGTGCATTGTTCCTTTCGTTCTATCTAGAAACACAAGAAAGAAATGAGAGAAGGTGCAGGCTGAATGGCTAAGCTTGTGGCTTGTGCCACGTGATACCGCCCCTCAGCCTAAACCGAAAGGAGTGTGTAGAAAAAAATAGTAAAGGCAGCTTTAATAGCCAACCTTGGAACGCCTTACTCAACCAGAAGATATGATGGCGGTGGATGCCATTGTACTTTGTAGTCCGGTTGTTTGATAGCATCCCAGTAATTCTTTGGAAGGTGGGGAGCAGCGCCGCGGGTAGGCTGACTAGGGATGTTGACAAGACAGAATGCAGTGCCAATGACATGAGGAGAAGGGCATGGATACATCAGTTTGATAATTGGCGAGAGCAAGCACGTTGCCAGTGGCTGACGTAGCTTGGCTTTCTTTGGGTTCAACAACATTTCTAGCACTCGGCTTGGCGGAACCGTCGATACTATACTAACTGGCGATTTGTTTATATTGACCCTCGATGGCCTTATGGTCACGACCAGAGCGGCGAGGTACAAAACTTTCTAACACTTGGTATGGTTGTCTGCATCTCTTTTTCTCCCTTGCGCTGATTTTCTCGACCAGTGGTAGTAGGCCGTCTTCCTCTTTCATCCGTTGGTATTCCTCATCTGTGATAGGGTCGAAGGCACTATTTGAGTCTTCGGTGGTAGTGTTGAAGGGAGAGGATATTGGAGTAGGTGAGGGGGTCGGCGATGGTGTAATAAGACCAGTCGAATAGCTGAGACTTAACGCTAGTGGTTAGGATCAAGGTAGAAGACTCGGCTGATTTAGTGCTCATCATGACTTCAAGAAGCGGGTGTTCATTTTCGCCGATGTCG
>JAHQZX020001131.1:0-55748 GCA_019804575.2 Pseudotulostoma volvatum
ATGAGCCCGTAGCGCCAAGCCTTGGCCTGGGCCTACCCCCCGGTGCCGAACCCTCTCTATAGCCGCGCGAGAGTCCAACAGGACTGTAACTGTCTCCTTGCCTCGGATCGTAAGGGCTAGTTCTAGGGCTCGGCATACCCCTACAAGCTCGGCGTCGAAGACCTCTTTCCCTACACCGAGGGGAAATTCTCGAGTTTGCCAGGCACCTTGAGGATTTTGCCATGCAACCCCTGCTCCTGTACGCCCACTCTCGAGCCGGGAGCCATCAGACCACAAGGTGATCCCTTGGCGAGCAATAGTAATAAGTATGTATGTGGTCCCTGTCAAAAGTATGGTACTTTTGTCTGATTCATCAGGGATATCTTTCTGTTGTCGCTAAAGCTGACTAGTCTAATAGCATAAGTTACCCGGTAAGGTATATGGTACCAGTACCATTTATTGTCGGTACCGGGTAGTGTTAGATACCACTCGGCCATAAAAAGGTGCACTGTTCTAAGCTGCTAATCTAACAGGTAGCCTGACCGCCCACCACTCCAGAAACCAGCCTGTAGCAGGATCTGTATTCGATGTCCATTCTTATCTATGGAACCCTGGTGAGGACGTCGGCTAGTGTATTTTGCTTCCCAGGACGATAGCGAATTAGGAAGTAAAAACGGGATAGGGGAATTCGGCCCATCGGGCTTGTCGCGCGTTCAGTTTCTTTGTAGTCATAAAGTATTCTAATGCCTTATGAGCCGTAGGAATGTCGAATCGCCCCTTCCTTCGCAATCCTTCTAGATCGGCCCGCCATTCTTCCAGTGCTCGTATGATGGCCAACATCTCCTTATCGTGTATTTCGTAATTTTGTTCAGGTGGCGACATGGTTTTGAGTAATAGGAAACAGGGCGCCAGTCGTTCCCATTTTCATCCTGCTGAGAGAACACACCTGCGACAATCTCGTCAGAAGCATCGGTCTCAATTCTCGTTGGGAGCTCTGGGCGATAATGGTGTGCTGGGGACGAGGCTAGCGTCTTTTTCAAGTCGCCAAGTGCCTTCTGGCATTCCTCGTCCCACTGAAACGGCACATCCGCTCTTGTTAGCCGGATTAAAGGCTTTGCTATATGACTATAATTTTTTATAAAGTGGCGATAAAAGTTGCAGAAGCCTAAGAATGACTGGATCCCCCGTACAGTCGTTGGCTAACGCCAGTTCCTAATAACTGCCGTCTTCCCTGCATCAACTTCGATCCCTTCGGTTATCACGATGTATCCGAGATACTCTATCCATTTAACATGAAATTCACACTTGTCGAGGCTGGCCTGTAATCCTGCATCACGCAGGCACGCTAGCACTTTCTTCACATGTTCCTCGTGCTCTAGCTCATTGTTACTGTAGATCAATAAGTCATCTATGTAAGTAATAAGGAAGTTATCCAGGTAGTCCATGAAGATCTTGTTTACAAATCTTTGAAATGTCGCAGGACTGTTCGTTAAACCGAAAGGCATCACTCGATACTTGAATGTTGTTGTCTCCGAAGCTAGCCGTATACGGTAAAACCCTTGTCGAATATCTAACTTTGTGAAGATCCTCGCTCCACTCAATCTCTCCATTAATTCGTCCATTAACGGTAAGGGATATCGAGTCTTTTTTGATGATTACATTCAGCTTGCCGGAAGTCCACCCAAAATCGTAGCTTCCCCGTTGGCATTCTAGCCGTCAAGATGGGTGACGCGAAAGGTACACTACTTGGCGCTAGGTTCTCCACAAGATACTTTATTAGTCCTCCTGAAGTTTCTCCCTACTAGTAAGCGTTCGGATTTCGGCCCAATTTGAACATTTTGCTCACGATCTTGCGTCTACTCATCCCTAGAATTTCTATTCTGGACCCCCAGACGGTTAACTAGATGCCATAGGGTGCCGATCTGCTGTTTTAAAGAGACTTTGGAACTTATCTTAGCAGTATAGCTCTGCAGCGAGATCGTCTCAGCCCTTCAATTACTCTATAGTCGCGGCATAGGTGTCTCCAATCATTGATTTAGCTTGCTGATCACCTCACACGACCAAGCGGGCTTTATACTTCAGCAAGCGGCCACTGGAAACGCAAGAGAGTCAATGGATTTCTCCCCACCTTGGAACAACAGGTGTTCTAAGAAGGGGATGATACTGGCGATTTCGAATACAACCTAAGTAACCTACGGATGACACTCTATTACGACCCGGCGGACCTTAATGAGGATTATGAGGGGAAATTCCGATGAGTGTTGTCATGGACTGAAGACCGCAAGGTGACGATCATCTTTATCAACCCACGGGGTAAATTCCCGGCCAATATAGAGCAATTGAAGGGTCGAGACGATTCCACTGCAGAGTTACTACCAGATAATTTCCGAAGTCGCTTTAAAACAGCAAATTGACACCCTATTGCGTCTAGTTAACCGTCTGGGGACACAGAATAGAAATTCTAGAGATGAGCGGGTATAAGGTCGTGAGCGAAATGCTCAACTGGGCCGAAATCCGAACGCTTAAAGAGAAACTTCAAAAGATAGTACGACAGAAATCGACAACAGAACCCGGAACTGGACCCTTGTGAAGAGAAAGACGATGACAATCCCAAACCTACTCCAGCCTTATGTACTATGTCTCAAACCCAGTGAAAGAGTCTCGTTTGGCTAAGTTACCCGACCCTTGAGATTCTCGAAGGGATGAGAAATAAGCTTCTGGGTTACGCTGATTGGTACGAATGGCGATCCGGACGATCCTGACTGTCTCCGGTTAGCGTACATGGAAACTCGACTTGAGGAGACAGCGTTGGATTACTTCTTATCTTAAACGCCGGGATATGGTCTTATCTCTACCACAGAGATCTCTGGGATTTCATGGATAGCATTTACAAGGACCACTAATGCGCGGTATGAGTATCATATTTTGCGCATTGCAAAATTTCAATGAGTTTCGTGCTCAATTCGCTAGGCTAGCTAACACTGCTGGGATTCCCACAGAATGGTGGAAGGTGGATATGGACCACAAACTCTATGATGATCTACGTTTGGGCTTGGAGACAAAAGTCTCGAAAGACTACTTTCGATACCTATTGCGAAAAGGCTCATGATGTAGAAAGGAACTATTGTCTTACCACGGAAGATTCTATCCCGCCACCCCCTTAATCAGGAACACCAGAAAGATGTAGATCGCAGGGCTGGTTTGATGGAAGAAGAGATTCGTAGGGAGAGCCTGAAACGTCGTCGAACCTCTCGTACCCATGAGATAGACCGTCGGGATGCAATGAATAAGATGACTCCGGTCTTACTTGCGAAAGATGAAACTCCGAGCTTCTTGCACTGTCACAGGTCCGAAGGAAAGCCAATATGCTAGCCGATTACTTTGCAAATTAATGGTTCAACATCCATAATCATTGGTTACGACAAGAAGTCACTCAGGGACGAATCAATGTCATTTACACACATTCCAAAAAGATAATCGCAGATGGCCTCACAAAAGCTCTGTTGACTGATGACTTCAGACGCTTCTTAGATCAAATTGGATTAATTGATATCGTTGAGCGGATAAATGAACGACGAGCGAAGGGGTCACAAGATTTTTAATGAATTAAATACTAAATGATTCTTTTGATTGGCAGACTCGCCTCCATCTCGTCTGAGGGGGTGTGTTAGATTGAATTCAGGTTTATTATGTGCCAACATATCTTTATTGTTTATTTGTTTATTCATTATTACATCATGTACTCAGCTGCCCAAAATAGGTACGTCTAACCTTAGCCGTCACATGTTTGTCACATCATAGTCACATGGTATAGTGACGAGAGGGAAAGTCTACCTGGAAGCCCCGGCCGAAAGCTCTCCAGCGGGTTATCAACTACTATCGAGATGCTCAAGCCTCCGAAATTCCAGTAATCATAAGGACTATTACCATATCAAACCAATGCTCCATCACCTCGTTCGTTGAACCGGATGAGCTTTTAGCCCTTTGATGGTGCTCAGTTTGATACCTGTTTGGACGCGTTTCAATCTTATCAAGAGTCTCATTCTCACATGGATCAATGGGATGAGGGCTCAATTCCCTTCCAATCAAGATATCTAAGACGCTCTCAACCCTGATTCTATCGACAAACAACAACAGAAGCTGTATGACGTGGTTACTAACCACTATGCTAATGAGCTTTCAGAACGAAATCCTCGACAGCTACTGCTCAACGTCGACGGTGTTGCGGGAACAGACAAAACATGTACCATTCTCCAGATTAATCGGCTATACAATCTATTTTCTTTTAGGCCTTCCGTGAAGAATTGGTCCTCCGACCTGTCAAAAGTGACCCTGAAACCTTTACAGGATACTTTCAAACACATCCAATATCTTATCATTGATGAGAAACCGATCGTCAGCCTCAAGCAGTTATCCTTGGCTGAGGTCCGTTTGCAGCAGATCTTCCCTTCTTGCAGCTTGGAGCTTTTTGGAGCCTTGAGTATCTCGTGTGGAGACTTTACCAACTGCCCCCTATGGCTGGTGTAGCTCTGTATGAACGCCGCCCAAAAAGCAAAGATCTTTATTTGATGTCTAGCCAAATAGCGTATTGAGCCTCCGGTTGAACACTCCAGCTGACTCAGCTTATGCGTCAGCAAGGAGAAGATCCGGTAAGAGACGGCGACGCGAATATCCTCCTCCAACTCCTGGGCCAAAAGGTGCTAGGTGTTTTCTTTATTGACGCTAAATGGATTGGTGAAGGATTAGAGAAGCCGACGACAAGTCAGTCGAAGCTAACACAACGAATATCACAAATGTTCAAGGTACATTTAAAAATGGTGAGTTTGTATGAAAAAGCGTACTATTTCATTATAATATAAATATAAACATGCACAGCTCATGCCTGACAGGCCAACCCCGTTCCTCAACTGCAGCCATAGCCCATCAGTAGACAACATTCCATTATTAATTTAATGAAAACCATGAAAATGTCCCCTCCGTGTGCTTGAAAATTCCGTCTGACTTGAAGCACCCAACAAGACCCCTTATCGCCATTTTCATAAGTGAATCACGAATTAGTAGAGTGTGGTATGTGTTTTCTCAAGATTTGTTTATACTTATTACCTGATACCTTACTTAGGGGCTGTACATTATTAATACATATCACTCTATCTATACTATCATAACCGAATACTATGTAGACCCTCCGAAGCCGACTCCGAGTTTTGTTGGTGGGTTAACATATAAAGCATACAATATTAAACAAGACTAATTCGGAACTCTGAAATGGCTTTTAGACAGGTTTAATTCCATCCAGTAACAAACCAGGTAACAGCCAGGGCCTTCTCGCCAGCTTCCTCGACGTCGTTGTCGGATATAAGGAACAGTCAGTCCCGAATCCCGCACTCGACAAGTTGGAGGAAGATTCGTCTGTTAGGGAGCTATACCCCTTTGGAAATTAAGGTATTGTACAGTACATACATACTATATATACCCTTTTGCACATCGGGGTCGAGTACTTATAGCTTCCGCGCCATTTATTGTGTGTGATCTGGGGGCCGAGATAAAAGCTTTTATTATAACTACATATAATTAAACTTCAGCGACCCGACTCACTTTTTCCCCGTTCGATTATTCAGAGTTGTTGTCTCGTTTCAAACCAATTCCACTTCTTCTTGCCTAACCTGGTTACTCATTTGAATGTCCTGACTGACAAGCTTGGCGCCCCACACGCTGACAGATCGGAATGAAATCCAAATGACCTGCTCTCCACCAGCGTGACATACTAAAATAATATGCATTACGGCGTAGTTACTCATAGAATCGGAGGTGCTCCGGGGCCTGGATAGCGAGAGTGTTTGTCGCACAAATTGCGGGACAAAGTGTAGAACATGTAGAAATGTTGTTAGTCATCAACTTCAACATTCGTCTCTCGCAAGTTCTTTTTTGAGGTATCACGTGGAAGACAGAGCGGTGAGTAACAACTGCCAACGATTTTCCCTATAAATCTAGTTTACAGATCTCAAAGATTTTCTAATCTTAAGTGGGCCACGATATGATACGGTTTTAACAGCGAAAATCTGATGACTAAACACGGAATATAATTAATCCTCCTTCGCTGTCTAGAGTGCGGCTAGCATCAGCCAAATCTTTGAGCACGTCAGGACACAGATGTAGCTCGAATTCATCAGCTACTTGTGTGACTTCTGCATCCCTCATTTTTTGGCGTGGTGAGAGTGGTGAGGCTTGACATCATCACTGCGAGCCCTATCATAGCTCTTCTCTTCCCTCTTTTGTATATTAGAAATCAACCATCGGCCCCGGGCGGTGTCGGACGCAACTGGCTGTTAGTAAGCTTTTCTTGCTGCGAAAGAAGTTTCTCAGCGCTACTAGCAAGGGCAGGGTTAGCTGCCGCGATCTTAGAGGTAGTACTGACTTCGGTACGTAAAAATAGGCGCCAATGGTGAAATAAGAACCAAACCCGACGGGAACAATGATACCATATAATAGAAAGGAAAGAAAAGAGCTGAATAATCATGAATAAACCGGTTCAGTAAGCCATGTAGCGAGGGTTAGCTTCCGAAAATCCTACCTTTATCAAAGTCCTCCCCAGCTATATACTCATATACATTAGTATGGTACTACTCGTACTGTGATAAAATTCCTAGTAATTGCTGATGAGTCTACATTTCCTAATGATCGAAAGCAACCCGTGCCGTGTTATAGTTACATGTACATAACTAAAGTTGAAGGGAAGCATCAAAGCAGCAAAATTAAGACGTAAGGCTTGCCAATTGCAAGCACTTCACCGCATAAATGTGTCAATACCATAAAGACGCCATGAAATATGATGCTAATGTTAGCCGGGACCGCCTCACGGACTGTCCCTATCATGTTGATTTTTTGCAATCCTTCCGAGCCTCCATACTAGGCCTCTTAACACCAACGACTTTTACCAGCTTTTGCGGGACAATTGATCGTAGGTCTGAACGCTCTCGAGCTGTACCAGGATCGTACGAGTCATCTTCCGTGCCGCCTCCACGAGAAATACCCAGTTGTGTAGTTGACAAGTGCACTAAATGATGTTTTGCATCGGTGTCGCTGGCGAGCGGTATGATTTCAAGGGCAGGGGGTGCCGTAGATGTGGGTAGGCCAATAGCTACATGCTCGAATATGGAGGGGTCCCGGCGCGTGCTCGATAGTGTTTACGCGCTCCCTTTAGGCCTTCCATTCCCTTTAAAAACGGTCGGATTGAGTAATACTCGGCGGCTAACTTGCGGATCAGTAGCCGCATACGTAGATCGGTGTCAGGAGTCGTAGAGCACCAGGATTAACAATCAGAGCTCGGATCTCATACTGACAGGGTGACAGGGCAAGCCCATCGATGCGCGCAAGGTAACAGGCACAATTCATTATGTTTGACATACAGGATTATGGGATTTGATGAAAAAGTTTGAAGAAATGTTGTATTGCTTGTTTACATACTCGGTATAAGCCCTGGCGTGCTCGCGCCCCCACTCTGTTTTTTCTCAATTAGCGACTCACACGGCGCCTGAAGCTAAACCATACATGGCTTAGGTTTATGGGCTGGTTCTTGCTGGCCCATAACACTAGCAATTAGCCAATGATCAGTCTTTAGTGACCGGTTTACCCCTGCCAACCTAAAACAGAATAGTGTATAGGTGAATCCCGAAAAGGAACGCTATAATGCACTGAACATGGCGGACAAATTTGGACCTTGGCGCCGTCGAGTCGCTGATCCGGCGACAACCCAACGTGGATTTGGATTCCGAAAGGAGTATATAGTATATATATCATGTGGTATCAAATCGGCGGTCGCTTACTATATTTAGTAGAAGGGCTTAGGGCTAGGGCCAGAGATTACGGCAAATTGTAGATAAGAATGATGTAAACAGGCTTGTAGTATCAGCTACCCAATGGCGTCAAATCAATCGCTACTACTGGAGATGAAAATCAGCCTACAGACCCTTCCCTTACGAATCAATACCTTTGCCCAGCAACATGGCTATGCTGTTGTAAAACCATCCTCCAATAAGCAGAGAAGACAGGGCTACACAAGAATGTCGAGCTTAAATGTGGTGACCGCGGTGGCAAGTATAAAGATTGTCTTTCAGAGGGTCAGAGAAAGCGTGCTACCAGTGGATCTACTACTCTTACAGACTGCCCATTAGTGCTGAGGGACCGGGTTCGAGGGTTAGCCTAGCCTTCTAGTACCCTAACTTAGTCTGGCCTGGCCGTCTCAGAAGCTAGGCTAAGCTTAGTTAGGTTATAGCCCATTGCGTTAGGTGAGTCAGGCCTGATAGGCCGTTGAACCTTCTTTGGCACCTTGTGATAGAGACAGCAACTCCGCTTCTGTAATGGAAGTAGTGATGGTATCTTGTTTATTAGCCCGCCATCCAATAACGCCCCCGAATAGTACCATTGCGTAGGCTTGCGAGCTTTTTCTACCCAGTGTGTTATCCGCGAATGAGGCGTCAGTAGCCACTAGAAAGTCATCCGCTTTTGCTCCCGGTCTCGAGGAATTTGAATTCCGAGAAACCATTATTCTTTAGTCGTTCTACCAGGTCATTTACCTTTAGTTCTTGGGATTTCCGATATGCAATTATAATATCGTCCACATAGAAAAATATTAAAATCCCGCTCTTAAGCATACAGCATGGCTCGTGGGGAACTAGTTCAAACCCGATTTCTAAAAGAGCAGCTGGAAACGTTCTCTACCAAAGAAGAGGGGACTTACACAATTCATATAGTACCCTGTTTAGGCGGTAAATTTTCCCGAGTTCTCGATACCTGGATGGAATTCGCATAAAGATTTTGTCGCTACCTAAGGGGGCATGGACAAAGGCGTTCACGGCATAATATGGCTTTAGCTCTAAATCGAAACGAGCAGCTATAGCCATGAAAGCGCGGAACGAGCGTGCTGCAAGTGTTGCTGCGTATGTCTCTTCTTGTCCCGACCCAGCTTACTGATCACCCCGTACGACCAACCGAGCTTTGCATTTTAACAGACGACCGTGTTTGTCAAATTTGTACACATACACCCATATACAATCCAGTATTGCTCTCCCCGAGCTTCAGTCTTGGCCATTTTTGTCCACGAATTCATAGGAATACGGCTCTGGAAGTGATCTTTCTCTGCCTGTTCAAAGAGTTCGCCCAGTGGGCGAAATTTCAAGTCTTGATGTTGTGCCGGAGGCTCTGGCAGTTGTCTGCGGTGCAAGCTTTTCATACCACTTGGGGATCGAAGAAGGCGTTGAATTTGGGTCTTATCGAAGACTTGGCCCAGGGTTGATCCTGCCAATGGTTTGGCACATCCGTCCAGCAGTGAATACAGCCTTCCATGGTTCTAACTGTTGGGAAAACACGGTGTTAAGCTAAGTAGCTTGATCTTAGTGAAATAATCTTGTCTTTCTTCTCTAACTATGCGGACATGAAGGCTCTATTTATGTCCTTCAATCCAGTTCCCATATCTTCAGTAGTTTGGGAGTTCCTATCACTTGTAGGATAGAACTCCAGTACCTTATTACTACTGTAGGCTTCTCCTAACAGTCTTCACTTTTCCAAACCAACTATCGGTATGTTCCTACCGTTCAAGTTGCTAGTATCCGCAACAGTTGGTTATACAGACAATCTTCATTGCTCAGACCAATTACCGGTATATTCCTACTGTTCAGGTTGCTACTAGTATCCGCAACAGTTGGTTGTACCGACACCGACTTTTCATAGTCGATATTTCTCGGCGTAGTACTATTCTCTGAGGTCTGAATAGTAGCTGAAAGAGCCACTGGCGGTGATTGTGGAGGTGTAGGGTATTCCTGACCGCTAGCAAAAATGTCTTTAGAAGAAGGCTCGGATTCCATAGCATCTAAAGCTTGTTGGGCTAGACTGGTAAGCTCGTGACCTTCAGTTAACTCCTCTTATAGGGTTCCATATGCAATAAACGTTTGTTGAGTCATATCCCACAAGAAAGCCAATCCATGCCTTTGGATTAAAACGCTGCAGTCTTTTCTCCTTCTTCAGGAATTCAGTAGTCAAGGCGTATGCGTTGCAGCCATAGGCCTTGAGATGTCCTTGCTGCGGCTTGCGGTCAGAGACGACCACACCATCTCAAAACGCTAGGAAGGTAAAGAAGCAATCGTGCGGAGATTTCCAATTGTAGAAGTATCGCGGGGCTCGATTGAAGAGATAAACAGCTGCACGGTCAATCTCTGGCCATAAGTTTCCTGGGAGCTTTGAGGAGTAACGCATAGCATGGGACTTGTCTTTGATCACACCCCCTGAGCGTTCGGCAGCACCATCAAGTTCCTTTGTATGCGGCGGCGAAGGCCCGACTTTGACGTGTTTTTCAGTCTGTAACCAGTTCAGGACATCTTTCCGTTTCATGAAGATCTCATTGTCGCATTCAGTCTTCTTAGGTCGAATCTGATACTGTCTCTCAAGAATCCCGAATAGGTGTTTAAGGGCCGCTAGAATTGTGAGGGATTTGTGATCTATAAGGTAGTAGTCCCATGAAAAACCAGACCAGCGATCGGTGACAAGCAGAAGGCACTTGTACCCACCATAACCCCCTTCTTCGTAGTCATGGAAATCAAGGGCTAGTTGAACGCTTGGTTCTTGAAGAATATCTCTTGGCTCATGGCGCTTTGCTTTTGAGGTGCCACAGGCGTCACATTCCACCGTCTTTTTATGCCCAAAATTGGTACACCTTTGGAGGCATTAACAAGGTGTTCAAGAGCCTGAGGGCCTGGGTGTCCCAATCGTAAGTGCCATTTCCGCATCTCCGTTAGCTGGTCGTCGCTCAGTCCAGGAGTTAAACTTTGTTCTGCGGATATAGAAAGCTGCTTGCGTATATGGATGGTCGTCAGGGATATATTCGAGCACAGATTGGTTGTGAACTTCGGAGGCTTGCGATCACGGTGTTGTCTACGCGGCGTAGGCAATTATGATGAAGACGAGTATCCCACCAATATCCTAGCTTGTGGAGCTGTTGAAAGGAAACGATATTAGCGGCGAAGCTATCACAATAAGCCACGTTATAGAGGCGAAGTGTTCGCGGCATTTACTTTGGGCCGTAGACTTGGATATCCACATCTCCATATCCCAGGATTGGGACTCTGCTATCTCCAGCCCACACAAAATCTCCGTCCAGTGCCGTTTGGTAGTTTAAAAATCGCGTGATCTGGTTGAGAATATGAATTGTCATCCCAGAATCAAGGATAATAGAGTTCTTAAGGGGATATTGAGCAACAGAGAAGGAAGACTGTGTTAGCGCAGAGGGAGGTGGCTGGTTAGCAGGAAGCTGACGACTTATTGGTTTGAGAAAAGTTCCTTCACACCTTGCCGCCTCCCTAAGGAGTCAATCATCATTTTTCTGCAAGAACCTAGCTTTCCCTCATCCTTTATCCATCGACTTCCGGAGCCGCTTGACCTCCTCAGCAAGATTGGTGTCTTCCCTCAGATTTAGATCCACTAAGCGTCTCACCACCTCATTCTCTATGAATCCGCTGGGGGCCTCATTGGGGAAGAGGTAGTAATAAAGCTGGAAGTCATGACGCTGACCGCATCTTCGGCATGTATCCCTTTTCCGGGAATATGGTCCCAGGGAATATCTCCGCTTGTCAGAACATTGCTTCCTCCCTGACCTGCCCCGCTTATGCTGTTCAGGGTCTGAGGCGTCCCCATATGACTCTTTTCCAAATCAGCTTCTTCTCCGCAAAGGTGGGGCCAAATGATCCCATCGCAATCCTAGAGCTCTTAGGATTTGGAGGTCGCAACCATCGTCACCATGCGGAAGTCATTCGCAAGGGTCCTATAGTCTAGAGTTCCTGCTTCGGCTTCAGCCATCTTCATCATTCGACAAGCATGGACCCAGGAGGATCTAATAGGGGATACAGTGGCGAGAAAGTCTTTGAACCATTCAGAGACTGTTACAGCGAATGGAATGTTTCGGTCAGTGCCCTTTGCCATGACTTGTTCCCAGTTAGTAATCCAGAGCTCAAAGTCTTTAGGTGGCTTGGTAAGGGGCTTAATGGCTTGGGCGTATTCCTTCCTGACCCCTTCCATGATGACATATTCGTTGATGCCAACTTGCTTCTTAATCTTGGAGTACTAGGTCACAATCCCATCCGAGTACTTGAAGTAAGTATCTGCGTAGCTTTTGGCAACAGTTGTGGTCATCCAGGACTGAAGTTTATCGAGGGCCTCGCGTTCTTTGTCGTACAAGTCCCTCTCAGCCCGATAATAGGCAAGGTCGATTTGGAATCTTGAGATAGGTTGTTCTATACCTCCAGGTTCCGTGACGGAAGTGGCAGAAGCAGTTTGACTGCGCGTTTGTATCGGTGTTGTATAGTTGTTTGGATTCGGTAGAACAGGCTCTGTGCGGATGTTCTTTTGTCCCAGGATTTGCTGAAGGAGGGATTTTCGATTCGCCTTGGCCTTGAACTTGTTATCCCAAGAATCCCAGTCACTTGGACCTTTCAGAATGATCGCAGAGGAGTCGGCGGAAGTTGTCATCTTTGACCGTAAAACGTTACCTTTGTAAAGATATTGGAAAAGTATAATCAGCACGTCGCACTAAGCGTGGTAGCTCTTAGAAAACGATCAGACTCTTTTAAGTGTCAGATACTGTAAAAAGGCCAGGAAGGGAGTCCAGGCTGCTACATAGCGAGGCAACACATCCTCATGAGTATCACGCTCATTTTGATGGGAAATGTTGTCATTTTCTGAGGATGACGACCTGACAAAAACAGAGAGATGTTTCCACTTCCTGAAGAAGACACGAGGATATGATGATGGCGATTTGTCTGATGACCTATCTGATATATAAAAATACATATTGAGCGCTGGTTGTTGAGAAAATCCGACATTTGAGTCTTTAAGCAAAGTTGGCATTCGACTCAGAACCTCGATAACTATATCGAATTCGGCTATGCCAAATATCGTATCACTTCGTATCACTCTTCCCGACCCACCTTCTCTGTCTTTGATATCCCTCTCAGATAATGACACAGCTTGCATTGGCTGTTTCATGATCTCGCTATCATCATCCAGTCGCTGTGGAGGGTATTGAAACCTAGGACACTTGTCTCATAATGTTTATGCAAGCGTTCCCTTGTAATTAATTACTCGACGTCTCATCATATTGTATGAGGCTTTGGTGAGACTACGGAATATAACCCACATCTACTGTTATACCCCTTTCATGACCGATATTTCAACCGTATATTTGGTCTCTCAGAACAGGAGACTGAATATGATTAGCATGGGGTTATGGAGAGGAGTTTTTGAGGCATCCTAGTCCCACTATGCCAATACTGCATATGCAGGATAGCACATACACCCAAACTCACTGGGGCATCTCATTGTGGCAATGTCAATCTGAATCTCACTTTGCATCACACTTTGCATCACTATAACATGTAGGGGCGATGCATGATGTTATTCGGTAGGGGCGAATTACTCGCATCTTGACTACTCATTGCCTAATTCGCTAGGCGGGGTCTAGGAAATCGAGTCTAGTATTTATCCAGCTATTGAACTAGTGTATGCTCAACTCAACAGGCAGGATGATTGTAGCAGAGGGATAGACGGTGTCATTCACGCTCGCTACATAGTTGGTGATGCTTGTGAAGGTAATCGTGAGCTATGCTGTATTTATATTAAATCGGTTGGCGATAACTGCTTCCTCCTAGTATCTCGGTTCCGGGTCCATCAGCGTGCACCTCATCCCATACGATATCCTCTTCAAACTTGAGATCATCATCTTCTGACTCTTTTTCTATCAGACTACGTAACCACTCAATCCTCCTTTCCGTCGCACTGGTGATATAACCTGGGTTGGACCATCTCAGTATTGACTGTGATTCTTTATCGGGTGAAAATGAAGTTGTCGTGGCGATGATCTCGTCGCCTGTTGTGTTAGCAAAATCAATTCTTAGCATCGTCCACTTGCAACTCTTCTCTTGTTCATGTAATGCGTCTGGGTACCAAATCTCCTTGACGGCTGTTCGAGACATCCCGAGGAAATCCCATTTCAATGAAGATGTTGAGCTGTGTCCAATACGCGAGGTGATCAACTCCTGGCAACCATAAAAAGAGTCGTTGTTTGGGAACAGACAGTACTGTCGACTCCATGCCCCATTGTAGTCTCCTTTGAGTATTGCGTGTTTCGCTACAATGGCGATCAGACACTGAATCCTTTTGAGTAGGATTGGCCAGGAGATGACGTCATTGTGAATGCCTACTATCTGTTGCCAGCACTGCACGGTGACATGGTTTTTGTATGGCTGTTCCTCATCATCCGACAGCAAGGGCTTCTTCTGCAATAAGCCTCGCCTAAATGACGTCGTCGACATCCTGATCGGACCTGGCGAATTCAAGTCGAACGGGGGGCAGTAAGCTCGTTCCAGCATCAGTCTCGGAAACACACCAAAAAGAGAACTTCCTGGATGGCGAGGATATATATGTATACTACTATAATGCCTCAGTTGAAGCAGGGATTCAGTTGCTCGGGTGAACTTTTGTGTGTAAATCGGGAGGAGAAATCGAAGACATTGGGAGAGGATTGACGGATATATATAATGGAGCGGAGCGTTTGTATACAGATCACCCCGAAGTAAATTACTTTATTAAGTAAGGCTAAGCGGCCTACCACCTAAGTTGCCGAACCAGAATCGATAGTCTAGAGTCCCTATTCCCTGGATCGGGACTGCCAATACTAGAGCGAGAGCCTCTGATCAAGCCAATAAGATCACAGCGAGTCCTCGGGTAACTGTCTGCAACTTAAGGAACCAATAGACAAACTCGAGCTTCGCGGTGTATACCTATATAGTATCAGGTACCAGTAGTAGTTTGCTTAGATTAGATGGATATCAGGACTGGAGCACCTAGATATTCTGACTGTCGAAAGTAGCGGCAACAAGGCGAAAGTAGGGCTGAAAGAATACCTAAAAGAATACTTGCCAGCTACGGTCAGGCTTGGGGGATTCGTAATACAAAATTGAATTGGGGGGACGAAACAATTGTCGTTTGCTTCTATAGAAGATGCAATTATGGCTACAGTAGTTATAGACCAGGGACGTTGTCAAAGATACTAGTATTGAATAATGGAATGGAAGCAGCAGCCTCCGACTCACGAGCAAGGGAGAGCCAAGCAGAGCTAGGTGTTGATCTTTAATATATACTGTAGCTTCATTTTTGGTGAGAAAAAAAAACAAATAAAAGAATTTTCTAAAGCATTCTAAGTGAATCAACAAATACATTGAAAGAAAGAAAGCAAAGGAAAGAGAGAGGGTAAGAAAGGCCGGGTTGTTCCCGGACATGATCTCGGAGATCGAAGCCACAAACCAATTTATTCGCGACAGGTCGAGCATTAAGTACAACACGATATGAAGCACGATATCATCCATGCAAAAAGCAGTGACTAACCCTTTGATTTGCTGATCATCATCCACAAGGACCATAGCGGCATTATTGTGGTTAATGAACGCTGATACAGACAAGACTAATTCCCCATAACAGTGGGTCTCCGTCAGGTCTCCCGTCACACAGTTCCCAAAGTGCGTAGGAGTGAGGTTGGTGGAGGGGAAAAGGAAGGAAAAAAGGTAGCTCAAGGAGAATAATGGTGGATCCGACCGAAGGCGAGAAAGAAAATGCAACGAAAACATCATACTGCCTCGTCATCATACACAAATTTTGACAACCTTGCAGTCCAAACCATCCTGGAGGATGTGTCTTTGTTGTTTGCGCTTGAGAGATAAGATAGTATTACTTGGCTCTGAGGAATGGCCGGTTGATGTGACCAATTCGAAATGTTTGTGTTTTCATACTAGCATAATTGTTGCCATTGATGCTGTTACAGCCGGGGGGATGAGATCCGATTGATCAGGCAATGTGTGCAGCAGGATGATTATGACGGAAGTGATAGTAATCCAGTTAAGAAGAGAGGATAGCATCTGGCTCTGGCTCTAGCTCCGTCTCCGGCTCCGGGAGGAAGCCCCCATCAACATGTTCATTTCTAGGTTCGCCTTTTGGGGCTGGCGGAAAATCATATGACTGGGGGCTTGGCTCGGCCTTGATTACGGGCGGCGCCCTGGCCAACTCAGGCGAGGCGGACCGTCGGGCACCCATGTATTCTTGGGCCTTTGTGCTGTAGTCAGAAACGTACTGCTTCATCAAGTCTTTGGCTTGCGCTGTTTGCTGGCCCGCAATATCCCTCACATGGTTGGTCTGAGTGTTGATTATCTCTTGTACAATCTCAATCTGCTCGTCGATGATATCGCGGTTGCTGACGTATACAAGAGGACCGAGGTATGTGACGGAAACGGCGAGCAAAGTGAAAATCCAGAAAGGGAGGATCTTAATCAGCCAGTAAGAGAGGAAGGCAGCGGTAAAGGTCTATTAAGCTGTCAGATTGGTATACTAGCGCGTGAAGCTGACTAGGACATGGAATACTGCTATGGTACGGGAGATTTTCTCCGCAAAGAGGATACGCTGAAATTCGATGAGGAAGAAGTCCACCAGTTGCTCCAGGTCTTCAAGTACTCCATCAAAAGTATCTTTCGGGATAGTATAATACTTCCGCGGGCGAAACGAGCTTGCGAGGCCATGGGAAAGGATGAGCTGCCCAGCGATTTCAATAGCGGCGATTACTGGATGAATTAGCAAGCGGGAGAGGATTGCCGTCTGCTGAATCTTACATCCCAACAACGTGTACAGAATTCTGAGACCCCAACTAAGAAGTGGGAGGAATCGAGCAGCCAGAATGAAAGCGATGACGGTTCCGAACGAAACGGCGGTTGCACGGGGACGCTCCCACTATTGACATTGATTCAGCCCGAGGATTCAGCCGGATAATTGGTCCACTTACGCTCAAGAGACTATACAACAACGAATGGTAGTCTAAACCGCCAATCAGTATAGCTCTATGAGGGAAATAGAATCATCCACATACGAGTTAAAGGCTGGCCGGTCTTTGAGGTTTGGGAAGTGGTGACCGTGTCCACATTCAGGCCGTGGAGTTCATCTCCAATCTTGGACGCTTCGGATTTAATGTTGCTGAGAGAATCTTTTCAAAACCTGTCAGTAGCTATGGCCGTGTAGTTTTGTTGCTATGGAAGTGTTTGAAGATCGAATTGCTGTAGTGTGGTGAGGTAGGAAGCTCTGGGTAGCTAGAACTATTAACCAAGAAGAGATCAGCGGTTGGAGATCGAAGGAAACGTAAGATTATTATTGTAGACTTACCTCACTGTTTCCGTTGATGAGTGGGTAGCCTATATTGCTTGCAGAAGGCTCAGCCATTTTTTACTTCTCGTGGATTACAATTTTTTTCTTTTTCAGGCGTAGGAGTTGTGCGTGCTACGACGCTGAGAAGTTTTTGAGGGCGGCCCGATAAGGAGTTAGGGCGGATGATTCCGTAAGGGACACGTCGTCTCAATTGTATGGTAAGAGTAAAGAATGACACTGCTAGCCGGTGAAGAGGAGGATGGGGTCAGATAGTGATGCAATCCATCTACTATCACAACTATATATGATATAACTAGTAGAATATAATAATAATTAATGATCACGCTTGAGCTGTTCCTTTCTTTACTATTAAATACAATAAGGCGTTACGCTTGTCCTTCCTAGGCCTAACTTACTATGATAGTAGTATGTATATGTACAGTCTTGTACATATCCATGCATTTAATCCTATTTATTAATTACTTACCTGTTATATTATCATATGATTCTACCATTAAGTACATGGAGGTATATACATACAGTAGTAACCAGTAAAGTACATATATACATGTAATGTATGTATGTACATTGTATATGTATATGATACGACGTTCGTGTCCATGTACATATTAGTCCAGTACATGTGAATGATGATATCTCTCTTCACAATTCGGTACAGTTTTATTGATAGTTTAGCATTCTGGGTAGGTATAATACATTATTCAATCAAATAATTTGGTATTCTATTATCTGCAGTGTTTTCACGAAATCAACAGTAACATAAAGCTCAAGGACATGCAGTTCATATCATAGTAAGTTCAGTTTCTTGCTCCCGATCGGATCACCGTCAAGAGCTTACTTCCCCCAAAAAGCCACACGGGAAACCCAAAAGGCTCACTGGCACCGAGGTACTCCCCTTCCCATGGCAAGATCGCGAGTGTGAAAGACGGGATTGTAAATTTTGATTCTGTATAAAAGACTTTGAATGTTTCTATGATGTGATATGCCACAAACCACGGTCTATCTGTGTTTTACAGGATGATGGAATATATTCCTCTACGGGCTCGCGGCAACGAGAATGAAATCAACATTCCGATTTCGAAGATTAGGGTTGATAAAGGAGGCTCTTATGCAGCGTGAAGTTATTAATGGACATAATTTTCGTTGTACATTGTGGAAGCTGACCATATATAATAAAAGAAAAAACCGCATGGCAGTGATCAAGCAATCTGCCATCATGGTCTTTCTAGCCAGGTTGGTGCCGTCCAGCGTTTAGGCCGTAAGATTCATGGAACCTACCTTGCCCAGAGACAGTCCGGCACTATATCACGTTAGCGGGAGTGCATTCTGTCTCAAGTAGTGGTGGTATTTTGGTAAATAAAATAATTACCGGGTATTTAGCAAAAACCGTGGTATTTACCATGGAGTTCTACGATCATTGGTTAATGCGGTAAATATTGGTAAATATTTACCACAACCCGTGCGACGTTCCTATAGCGTGTTCCTATATACCTGCGATCCTGCACGCACTTGTTCATTTTATCAAGTCCACTTCCCAGATATCCTTGAACTTTTGTCTTACATAGCAGCCAGCATACTACCTACCTATGTATACTACTAGTATTTTGGTATTTTGATCTACCAGGTAAATACCTGGTATTTATTTTTTTTCTAAATACCCAATATACCATTTCCGACCCCTAGTCTCAAGCAACAAACCCGAAATTTGTAAACCAAACCACTAAATTGAACTCAGTTCTAGTATTTTGACTAATTGACCAAACTAAGTTGCTAGAACCTGCGCCAAAAAAAAAAAAAAAACCATTCTAAAGTTAGAAGCTGCAGCTGGTTCAACGAATATAGCTTGTAATAATATTATACATAGTATGTACAGATTTCAAACTTGGCATCACGAGCGGTTGGGGCGATTATCTCAGGTCTCAAGGAGCGGTTAATGCAGTTGTCTGAGCAATTAAAGCTGCAGAACGATAGGGGGAAATGTAGTGTCTCGATCTTTCAAATATGCACCGGAACTGTTGGACGCCGGCTCAGAAAGATGGGCTTTGTATATAACACGGCTGTTAAGAAGGGTGCTTTTGTCAGTGGCTATGTAAGCGATTATCGGAATCGAAACAATGTGTTCCCTCCTTGGTGGGGAGAGCTCGCAACTCCCATACCAGCTGCCAGAGAGCTCATATGCAAGTAAGGTGAGTGCATAGCCGGACATAGCACAGATGGTATACAACCCGGGGCATTACCCACGCACAAACTTGACGATAATAGTTTGGCCATCATATATCAGGCCAGTATTCGCCGTAAGATACAAATACTGGTTGTGTTGAGATTTCTTTGATTTAACATTTGTTGATCATAAAAGATACTGCATGAAGGCCCTGTCTGATGATCCCAACAAAATTGAAGGGAGTCATTAGGATTTGAACCTGTATTTTATAATCTAAGGAGCTTTAGGTAGATATCATCAGATTCTCCTTTAAGGCGCTAATAGTAGGGTGCATCTTTGAGAATATGGGCTTGAAGCACGGAGGTGGGTGGAAAGGCTCGAAAAAACACATTACAATCACCTCCTTCCGATGCTGAGTAGATGTATGATAATGCTGGGGCAGGGTTGATACGGCGAAACTGAGTACCGAGACCCAGTTATCAATATGACATAGAATTTGATATCTGGCCCTGGTCGACGAGAAGAATTAGCTATAATATAGGATATAATTAAGGCTGAAGCATTTAGTTCATACCAACGATGGTAACACCAAGCTCGGGCGCCCTCTGTCCCTAGCCTTTCGGAGTGATATTCTGCGGCTTGAGCAGATGAACGAACAAGCAAAGTATCCGGGTAGCTAAACTTTGGGAATCCTGGAATTGCCAGAGGGATGATTCTTGAATTCACTAATCCCGGCCTGCGCCATAACATTGTCACCAGTATAGTGGCCATCTGTTCTATAGCTGCGGCTGTGATTATGGGACCTGGATCACCTACAGCGGAAATTTGTTAAGAGGGTCCAGCTCCCTCTCTCTCATCTTCAGATTTAAAAAAATTTACACGTCGACTGTTAATTGATGCTCAAAAGGCCTTCACATCATTAGAACCCTTGACGTCTATGTGTGCACCTACAACTTCGAAGAATCTGGACCAAATCTGCTATTCTATACAATAGGGAAACTATGGTGTTATCATCTTATAGATCCTGTTGTTGTATGGGCCCGTAGGTGGATGATAAGGCAAATGATGAAGGACAAGCCTTGCACATTAGACGTAAGGGAAAATCTTCATTTAAAGAGATCGTATAATATTATTATTAGGTACCTAAGTACCGAGGTATTCCCGATCCGGTTAGGTATCTCGATGTCGTGTTGCATCACGTGTTGCTAGGTTGGCGTCGCGTCGATTGTTTTGATTCTTACCACAAGCAACAACTCGCATCGATCAGCAACACCGACAACTACGACGGCTTCATAGCAACAGCAATTAGTCGATTTGCGATTGTCTATCAACGGATGGTATTTCCAAGTGCTTATCGGAGGCTCATTTCATCCTATTCACCTTACCCGTCTCCTTCGTTGACGCTACTATGCCCGCCGCTGGACCCCGGGCCCGTCAGCCCGTTGGCTCAGCTGCGTGGATCGCAACAGAGAAAGAGAATGTCTTGAATCTAGTTGAGCAGGAAATGGAGGAGATTGAATTTCCTGTATATCATGAGCTTGAATGGCTGAACGAACATATGGCCGAGATATTCTCCAGGAACTACTTGTATGCACTCCCACCAAACCATTGATTGTGTTGCCACTGACCCCAATCTAGCAATTTAACCGACATTTTCAAAACTCCGGGGAAGTTACGAGGCAAGACTCCCCGAACGGTCCGGAAATATAGCATTGATGGAACTCGGGTGGTGAGTGTATTTACGATGCGCGCCCGCTTCACTGTTGACCGTTGCCAGCCCTTAAGTGACCTTTTCTCTTCGAACCGTCATGTTATGCCCATCCCCAAACTCGACTTGATGCGTAATCACGATGTGGCAAAGAACGATTTAGACAAGAACGAAAACCCACAGTGTCAAGATCCTAGCGTTGGCCGAAAATTGGATCCGTTCGCGACCTACAATACCGATTCCGGCTATCATGACATAACCAATGATGATGAAACTGTTATTCTTCCGAGAGTGGAGACTGAGTCTAACTTTGCTACACTGCCTCTGGAGGAGAATCTAAAGCCTGATCCCCAGGGTGCGTCCAGCCCATCAGTTGATTGCCGTACTACAGAAGCTTCCTTCCATTCGGCCCAAGAGAACATCCAACAGCGCGGAGAAATGGTGGAACCGATGAACATGGATGCACCTGCCGATCTAAATACTGATGTCGAGACTCCACGGCCAATGCCCAAGGTCCCAGGGCCAAAAGAAGAGCCTCTTGTCTCTACACCGGTGACTGAATCTCAGCCAGACCATTCACAGCCCACCGAGACGGGAAATAAGGACACTGACATGGCCCTTGATAATCAATTTGATGATACCGCCTCTCCATCATATGGTTCAACTCCTGATCGACTACTTGTGAGAAAGAGTAGCTTGACATTTGCATCGCTCCCTGCCCGTGAGCCATTGGTGACGAAGAAGAGCTTAGGCGGCGCGAGAATTTCGAGAACTAGCCATGTCGATATCACAAAATTAAATAACGTTGGGCGTCCGAGCTACTTCGCCGGACAGTCTGGAGGGACGAGAATGGCTCGTGCTTTAGTCGAAGAGCATGACCAACAAGTGACTGAAGGGGATAAGATGGACATTGACGGGAGAAAGGATATTACAGATGGCGACTCAGACAGCGACTTGGAAGCCACGAAGCTACATAACAAATCTTCCACTCAGCGGCTTCACGAAAAGATCAGCTTGCTTGGCAAATTGCAACCATCGCGGCCTACGAAGTCAATACCCTCTGCATCCACTCTTACGGCACCAACTTCTCTAGTTAACTACCCAGAGCTACCTAGTGCGAAGGAAGACACTTCCAATACCGAGTCTCGTACTGTTCCCGGCACCGACCCGGTGGCAGCCAATGAAGAAGAGTGGATCAAGCCGCTAAGCTCCCCTCATCGATTGAATATTCTGAAGAGCCATAAAGGAGACATACAGCAAGCCTCCCATAACGGGACTGCTAGTGGTCTTGGGAAAATAAAGCCCAAGACTGAAGCGTTCGATAATCTTGCTGGCAAGCGCTCTCCATTAGCAAAGGACCTCCACTCGGCTGGCCTGGTTCATGGAGGACCGGGAAGCGCGTCTACTCCGTCGCCTCGAAGGCTAGGCCTTCGAAGTGATCAGCAAAATCTCATGTCTTCTGTGAATATAGCGACCGAACTGACAACCCCACCAGTATCTCCTAAGCGCTACGATGGAGCATTGAACATGTCAAAATCCAAACTGCAGTCTCTCATGAAAACTGCCAAAGGGCTATTCACTAGTAGTGCTGGTGTTTCAGCGGCTGCCAAAATGGAGACGTCACCCAGCGCCCTGCGATCTCAGCCCAGTCTATATCGAAAGCTTAACATCCCCAATGAGGCTCAAGAGTCTCAGCAAGAACACCCTTCCAGGTCTCCGAAGCCAGGAAGTCGAGAAACCCAAATCCCCACCGAAAAGGAGAGAGATCGATGCCAATCTAAAGACGGACGACGTAGGATAGACAGGGAACAAGAGCAGGCAAAAGCCCCGGAGCCGCGAGCTGTTCAAGAAAAACCGTCATTTCAAGAAGAGCGGCATGAAAGAGTGATGCCGACTGCTACTTCAAGAATCAGCCCAAAGAAGACCCAGCCACAGCGAAAGCAATCGCCCCAAGAGACTGATGTTAAGAGTGACCAGGAAACAAAATTCGCTGTACCATCTCTCCCTCATCAAGCACAGGCTCCAAAACAGAATGAGCGTCGACCTGTAAGGCCTACGCGAGAAACCGCTCAGAAGCCCAAGCCGCAACCTGTTTCTATCCGTGTCGGCAGTACCCTTTCCCGTCATGTGCCATTGTTGTCGACAACGCCGCAATCCTCTAGCGTTCAAGAAACAGCCCTGCCCGTCTCTACGCCTTCAACCACATCGACGCCAAAGCATCCGGTACTTACAAAAAAGGCTAGCACATCGTCTCTACAAACTTCGTCTTCCGTTAGCAGTCTCAAGAGCTCGGCTTCCGGGAAATCACAGCGGAAGGCGAATCTCGGAGCCGAAAAGAAGAAGCAGGTAATGACCCTCGTCTCTTTAACACCACTGTTTGTCATTCATGCTCATATACTGTAGGAGGAGAGAGAAGCTAAGCGTGAGCTGGAGCGCAAGCAAATTGTCGCACAACGGCAGCAACAGGAAGAAACACGCCGTCAAGAGCTCAAAAACCAGGCCGATGTTGAGAGGCGAGAACGTGAACGTCCCGCTGTAGATGATCCTAAAAAAGCCGCCCAAAGGCAGGCGATCGAGCAACGGCGACAGGAAAATGCACGAAGACTTGAGAGGCAAGGGAGTCAGCAACCCAACGCTTCCACTGAGCTGGTAGGTTGGATCATCATGAGATCTTTCCGTGTCACTGATGGAATTATTAGAACTCGATATTACAACAGGAAAAGTCAAATGCAAAGTCGTCCCAGCGACCCGATCTTGCCCCTGCACGACCACCGTCCAGGCTAGGATCCGTGCAATCGTTCAACCGATCTGTGAACCAGCCACCAACGAATCCCACTAAATCTACGAAGAGAGCTCTTGAAGAGGATTCCAGTCTCCGGGTAGCCATGACCGCAAGCAGCGCCCCGTATCAATCAACGGAGAATAAGCGAAGGAAGACCGAGGATGATCATGACCCGCCGCCCTCTTCGGTCAGACCCACGATGGCTCCGCCGATACGCCAATCGATTATCCGGAAGGTAAGCTTACCTTGTTCGGCGGAGATGCTACCTGCTAATTGTTGTAGGATGTTATTAAGCCCCAAATGTATCCTCATGCCCATGCCGCACCTCCTCCGCTAGCGGCACATCAGCCAACTCCGCCCCTTTATAAAAACACGTCCGCAGCCTCGCATCAGACCCAGCAACTTCCGGCCGTTCCACCACAGAGACCGGCACATCCCCTGGATATGGCCAAGTACACTAGCAGTAAAATCCCATTCGCCGATACTCCCAATCCCTCTCACGAACCGCCATCACACAAGACCCCCGGCCAAAACCCTCAGAAGATGATCAACAAATTCTCACCCCACTGCCCCAACGGCGGATATATTCACCTTCCAGAATTCCCTACGGATAGTGAGGATGAAGATTCAGATGCAGAAATTATGCCTGTGCCGAGATGGGCGCGGCCCGACGAGCTGGAAGCTCTTCTGATCGAGCAGGAGGGTCGTGAGACTGAATCGATCTTCGGCCCGATCGGGCCTTTCTCCTTAGAGGAAACGTTTAAAGCAGACAAGAAGATCAAGAAGTTCCGAGATCGAACCAGTAGTGCCAATTGGGCGGGTCCGGATGGGCTGACGCAGGAAGAGATCCGAAGGGATGCTGCAGAGAGGCAACGCCTACGGCTTAACGGTGGCTGGACGTTCGCGCCTTCCTAGCATGTTATGGGGTCGTGGGATGAGTCCTCGTTATGGATATTCTATGTCTAAAACAGCCAGCCATATTTAGTGACTAGATTAGTTACCCGTTGATGTTATTGTTGGGTTTTTGTTTCTTCTATTTCCCATCGGAGTTTTGGTTGAACTGGGGTCTCCTTTCTGGTACGGTTGCAAGCATGTTTGACGAGGACATTGATTGACCTTTACGAAGGCGAATGGATCCAATTTCTGAGACAGTAGCCCCATAGCGGTCTCCGCACACGGCTCAACCTGTGAAACTTTCTTCATTTCTGCTGGTTTATATCGAGAGCAGTGGGTTAAAAATGGATAGCATGACTATTATTGTCCATTTATTTGGGGATTTCCATCTTACCAACCTATTTGAATTGCTCGCTCGTTGGTCCTCAGCCGATGGGAACTTATTATATGTATATGCTACATCACAGGAAACCGACCCTTCCAGTTATGACAACGAAATCGCCTATTTACTGTACTCGTAAAGCCCATATGATAGCATCTACCCGTACGGTTTTCGTCTCATGTATGTTGCATGTACAATTACAACAAAGGCAGGTACCGGTGGATGCTCAGTCAGGCTGCGTCTCAAGTATTACGTGTAGCCAGAGGCGCGCGTCCTCAAATAAAAAACTGGAATCTGGAGGTCTTACTTAATTCTTTCTCCTGCTTGCTCCAACCGGGGCCTAGAAGGGTTGCTGAACACTTGCGTATCTAGAGCTTTTTATATGTCAGTTATAGGACTTACACATCAGATTTTCTTTTACACTACCATAACCATATTCCCGCACCTAAAAATTATACACCATACAAAATGAAAGTGTAAGGAGAACCACAGATAACTACCTAGCTTTAATAAATAAAAAAAAGTGCGAAAGGCACGCTTTCAAAGTCCAATGCAAAGGTCAGCTTGCACTTTCGAAAAATTGCGGATTTTCAAAAGTGAAAGGGTAGGTCCGTTTGGCTTGTACTTCACAAAAGTGAAAACCAATCACAATAAAACGCTAGAGTAGACCATCAGCGCTTGCTTCTCTCGGCTTCTTCTTTTTCTGAAATCGCTTGAGAAATTTGGTCCCTTCTGGTATTAGCACGCTGTGATTCTCTCCTTGTAATGTGATATTCCTCGCCAGTTTACTGATCGGTTGTCAATTCTTCTCCATCGTCATCTTCCTCAGAATCGTTCAGGGTGTCTTCTATATCAACATCAAGGTCTTGCTCCGCTTTAATAGGAACAAGGATGTTATGTAAAACACGAAGAGCAGAGACTACTTGAACCTGCGCCTCCACCTTGAATGGCCTCGCTTTTGTCAAGATCTTATATCGAGATTTGAGTACACCGAATACCCTCTCAACAACATTTCGCGACCTTGAGTGCCGTAAGCTGAATAACTCTTCCTTGTTCTGAGGTCGCTTGTTTCCTCGAGCTCATTCCTGCAAATGATACCTCACGCCCCGATGTAAATAAAGTAAGCAATTCAGACAACCCGGTATCACCTAACGCATATTTCCCTTTTAGAATATGAATAGTACCCGATCGAATCCACAAGGCTGAATCCGACACACTTCCCTCCCAACCACAAAGCAGATCTGTAAGACGCATTTCGACGTCGCAGATCGCCAAAACATTTTGCATCAACCCGCCATTTCGATCTCTGAAGATGGCTTTCTCATCGGATGATGGCGATACCGAGATATGGGTCCCATCAACAGCTCCAGCATAATCCTTAGATCAGGGAAAATAAAGGTGGCTGTTTCCGATGACGCCTGATAAAGGAGTTGACATTAAAGTCGATTGGATGGCAAAATCGTGGGCATCCTTAATCAGAAAGTGCCATATAACTTTATGATAGATTCTCTAGGTCGTTTCTATGCTTCTTTACGGAGTCATTCGGCGAGTCTGCGAATATAGAGAGATCTGTGACGACAGCGTACAAGAAGATTCCTAGCTGCTCTGTCATTCCCATATACCGTGTATCTTGCATACCTCCTTTTCTGACTAAAAGATCTTCAAGGTATCGAAAGCCTGGCTGTGTAATCCCCAAACTGTCGTTAATCCTTCTGGGATGGCCCATCAAAAGCTCCGTCATCCAATCTCCCCACGAAGTATCAAAGAGCGTCGAGGGCCTCTCGCGAAGTTGACTGTGTAGTAATGTTGAGTAAAAGCCACCGACTTGAATATGGCAGAAATTAGAAGGTGTCGGTTGTGCCTTCCGCGCCCCTTAGTAAACAATGATGATTCCATGCAGTGATGGTTTTGACCTGTTATAGCAAAGAGATATTTACTATAACTACGGATTTTATAATAATAATAATTTTCGATTATTTTACGAGGGAACCAACGAATGTAGAGTTCTGACTAGACTTTCTATACTTCAGCCACCCTAAACCCAAAATGTTTAGTGGATCGTCATATATAGCCGCCCCCGCGCGCATAATTAAAGAAACCAGTCTAACCCAAAGTGTTTGGATATAAATAGCGCGTCTTTTTGATGGTTCCCTATACACTTTGTAACATTATCGAAAGATCTTCTGTTGCGGCAGCGGAATCGCCGCTGTTGACTGTGTCACCAAACGCCCCAAGGACTACACTCGCCGACCGAGAACAGAGCTGTCGTTGGCTGGATGCATGGTAGACCGGGCTTAAAGCGATTAACTTTGGGAAGATCGGACGCAGTGATCGCCTACCTAAGGAGAATATTGAGGAAAATCGGTTACGGGAACTGGCCGCTGCGTCGGCAGTAGCTGACGTAGCTAAAGAAGGGATGTACATCACCGGCCGACCAACATTTGTCACTTGCTGCTTACGCTCAACTTCCTACCGTCCCGAACCAGTTGTTTACTAATGGTTCAGATCTCTCTTCAGTCACGACCCAGTTTCGAAGTATAAATGGTGGATTCGTTGTACCAAGCTAAGGGGGGATTTGTACAAGAATCCAAAGAAGGGAAATACCTATAGGACAGATATACAATTTGTGGGTCATGTGACCCACATCCGAGCCTTAGTCCGTCACATAAAGGAGCGTTTATGAGAACCGTGGGGAGGTATTCTGCTGCTGTAGCTTGGGCTTCTTCGCATTGGGCCCAAGTCTTCGCCGCTTTTTTAATCAATCAATATGATATGTATAACTCAGGTCATTCAAAAGAAACTCACTCACCTGGACTATCCAAAACCAGCCTACGATCCCCACATTTCTCAATATTTGAAATATATCAACTTTTTGTTATCCGGTAAGTGTATAGAGTGGCAGAACGCTAATGCAATAGCGCTAACACTAATCCCTAAATAGGAATGACGTTCACGCTAATATCAGAAAAGGCATAGCCTTATTTGAAATATGATGTCTTAGGACTAGTCTAATAATAGATATACTAGTATGGTATGGTACCTAGTCCCGGTCCAGACCCTCTGACCGCCTAGCCAGCCACTTCAACTATTTGTAGACCAGCTATCTAGGAGAACAAGCGAGATAACCGGGGTAGTAATGCAATTAAACTGAAATATATTAGAAGCCAGTTATCCTCCTGTTATAACAGGATACTTTCTGTCTCTGCAAATCACAACTTACAAGACACATTGGATAAGGACAAGGAATAATAACCAGTTCCAGCACTTCAGGGTCAAGTCGCAATTTCCCTAGCCTTTATCTCAAGTATAGCATCATCAAATGCTTTAATAATGGGACCATAAAACTTTCCTGGGTCTGACGGGGTTCCGATGAAAAGCCCGTTCACATACAGGAAGGGTATGTCTCGTATAGTTCTGCACAGGGTCTACACAATCAAACAATGGAGGGAATTCATTGAAGATATATTCAAACCCATCAATACGCATATTCCTCATTTAGCACTTGCATTCTCTTGGTAGCTGCCAGTAACTATACGATTTTATTAGCGAACCGTCTTTTGGCCACTCCTCACCCCAACCACGACGGGCGCACTGCCAGATAAGCACGTAGAAAAATGATTCAAGGTCATGCCGGCGGTATGAGAATACCCAAGTAGCACCTCAATTGCAGTAAATTCCATCGTGCCTGTTCGGTGCCGTGCGCCACTGCGCCCAATGTCGACCTCCTTGGCAAGATCCGGATCAATCAACATGCCCTTAAAGCCATCAGCTTTGCCTGGGTCCGTTGTTATGCCAATGTTATTCTCTGAGATATCCCTATGCAGGATGTTCCCTACACGGTATAGAGATTGGTGCGCCTTGATTGCGTCACGAAGCGCCTCGAAGCGCCTCGAAGAGCTGTTTGATAGTCAGAAGTGGGGAACATTGTGATTAAATCATGGATCGCCCGTCCGGCTGGATAGACCACCAGACAACAAAGAATCATCAAAAGTGCCTTCTGAATTAGACGCAAATGGTCTTGTCTTCCGGGTGTCTTTCGGGTGTCTTCTACGGCACATGTCAACTCATTTTCCTGGTTAGCTATGTTTGATTTCTGGCTGTTAGACTCGATCACTTAGATAGATTCTAGCTATCAAACGACTTGCGCTTCACCGACAGCCTGTCGGCAATACTTAGATCATGGGGTACTCACTAGCTGAGAGAAAGACTGGAAAAAGGATGACGCGGTACTTGAAGGACCTCGAAAGGAGTAGGGCTTCGTAAATATTAGGCCTGAGTGCGTCTCCTCGATGTTGGTGATACGATGATAAGCGATCAATTTGGCGGTGCCTTGGGCTCCTCTCTGATTGGCCAGTCCGAGAAGGTCTGCCTCCGGCTTTCGCCTTGTCGGATGTCCACGAGAATCTGGTGATGTAACTCCAATCCTCCGATTCTGGTGCCTTCGTAAGATAGCAAGACATCCCACGGCGGACGATTGCCCGTTGACGGGTGAAGGCATTCGAATTTAGCCGCAACCGCTTCCGAGCTTTGGCCTCGTCCTACTCAATTGTCGCTATCCTGCTCTATAAAGGTGTCTAAGCCTAGTTCCCCCTCGTTCATCATGGTGTAGCCGGCGATCACCTGGATGAATCGTTCCAGTTTTCTCGTCAATATCAATCACCCCAGAACTGTAGCATTCTGAGCGGTCGAATATCCAAACCTCCATATCGCGCCCGCAGATGGTAAACGCATGAACGTACCGGTGCGTTGGCTGACGGGAAAACACGTCCCGCACATATCAACCGATCTGGGGAAGCGTCCCTTTTTCGCCTCGATTGGATGCCTTGAGTTTGTAGATCACTTCGACATCCCTCCGGTCGTGTGCTCCATCCGGCGGCTGTCCGTTGTTTCGTTTGATGAAGAGGTCGATCTGTCGCCGAGTTTCGGCCCCGACAAGATCTTTCGGTTTGTTGTTAAACAGTATCAGCGTGGTTTCCCTGAGAGGATGTCATCTTGGAATCGGAAGCACCAATCCAAAACTTGTGCCTGCACGGGTGGCTCGGGAAAATAGATCCACGCACCATCAACGTGTCTCTACTTTATGCCCCATAGACGTCCAAGGCGCGGCGCGTCCAGTCTTTCCTTTCGATATATTTCTCGAAGAAACCTTTTACGTCGTGATATGCAGAACCTGATCTCCTCAAAGACCTTTCTTTCTGCCACTTCACGTGTCTGTTCATTACCTTGCTGGGACGCGGATCGTGCTATCGAATGAGGGAGGGACGGCGGAGGTAGGGGTTAACAGGGATATAGTGATAATAAGATCGAAGACTACATTCCAGATATTGACTTCTGGTGCCTTTTGGATGACCAGTTGTGATAGGGCGCGATAGTGGTTCTAGTTGAAGTCGCCGTTCCAGATACGTTTGTGAAGATTAGCCAGCTCAGAAGCCACATCCCGACTGCTCTTCTTTAAGCGGAGGCTGAAGGCTGCTTCCTCTCCCAGCAAAGTAGATATGAGCCTTGGTATTGCCATTTGGTAGGTTTGGTCAAGATAATCGACAGTGCCATCATAAGGAATAAATCGTGACTCGTAGGATCTCTCTGTATCTCGAAGCAAGTCTTGTGAATGATCTAGGGAGTTGTTCAAAGGGTGCTTTGCGATAATATCGTGATTGTTTTCGGATAGAGAGGTCATTAGAGAGCGTAATAATAAGGCGATTGATAGGAAAGGTCCAAAGGTCCAAATCGCTATGGTTGATCGATATTTCACCGATACCGACGCAATCGACCTAACCTGAAACGAAGCCTTGGCTGTTCTCTCCATATCTGTGCTAGAATGTATATATACGGTATAAATCCCTCACCTCTTCCCTCTCCTCTCCTGTGGCAATCAGGAATCACGGTAGACTGGCTGGGGCAGCTTTCCCAGGTAGTTACTATCTTCTCAGGCAAGTTTCCCAGGGGCTAACTCTGGGGCGTTCTAGCCAAAAGATCACATTGTGAAAACCTTTGAGTACCAATCGCAATGGTAGGTCAAAGAAAAGTGATCTTGACATATGTGCACTAACTAGTAAATCACATCACTTAAACTTCTCCATCCCCTTGTGATAATTTCAAATTAAAATGAGTTTCTTCCTTCTTTCGAAGTTCCGACCAAACTAAGCCTATTTAAGGGGGGGTCGGACTGGTATACTAGTAAATAGTAATACATACTATTACCCATTCAAGTTACCTAAGCATGATCCGATAAGGGAAAAAAGGAAGTTGATTCATCAGATGATATGATAGGCGGATGTCACCTGGATGGACCCCAGACCAAATCTTCTTCCAGTTCGAGCAAGCGTGCGAGGTTAAACTGGTCGGATTGGCCACTGGATTTTCTCTCTGCTAAACCTCTTTGGAGATGACCAGAACCAAACTAGACTAGAGTCCCCGAACTAAACCAGACTCCACACCGGCTGGCCAATCATCTTCCTGTTGTTGGACATCAACTCTTCACTTCATCCGACTCTTGTTTTCTCCCAACCTCATTATGAATTTCAACCTCCGAGTGGTCTATCATAAGAAAGATACGATCATCCCGAGTTCGTTATAAAATCGGTTCTTCCTCCTTCTATATACCCTCTTTTCCTTCTCTTCTTCTAACCAGATCAGATCATTATCCATATTCCTTGCTTGATTCCTTCCAATCGGAAGGAATCTCATCCTTATAAATTCTAACCAAGCATGTCCACGTTATGATCTCCTCTCGATTTCTTTTTCTCTCTTCCCGCTCCCCAATCATATTTATAACATGATCCCGAACGATCTCCAATATATATATATATATCTATCTATGTATATATCCAAGATAGAAGATAGAGGATACAAGCATCCACAGTAGTGCTATTCCTCTTGCGAACTCACCTCCCACCCAGACATGTATGGAGACTCACGCGATGAGGAACAGGGTGTCTTCGTCCCCCCTCCCCTGACTGATGATGATAGCGTTGATGATGAAGACCCCAGACTGTTGCTCACCGTCGGCACCGGTGCGGATGACCCTCAGAGTCCCACGGTCACTGACAGCCAACATCCAACAACGCCCTTCGCCGTCCCCATTTGGCTGCGCGAGGCTTCCGCATCGTTCCGCTGGCGATGGATCCCCCTGCCGCTCCGGAAGGCGGCATGGGCCATAGTGAGCTGGGTGAAAGGCCCTGATCCCCCGCTCGATTTGCGCTTCAAACCTCTATTTCCGGCGTTCCAGGAGCTACCCGTTCGGTACCTCAATCACTTCTTCCCGAAGAGACGTCACAAGGTCGTGCTGCTGCTCTCGCTCTATTTCACCTGGTTCCTATCCTGGTTCCTCCTGCTACTGCGATCGGCATCGGTCACCAGCATTGAAGGCTATGGCAAGCCGACTCACATCTCATGCGCCTCCAGTTTTTGGTATTCCTCCTTTCTCTCACGGGTTCTGCGGCAAAGGGGAGACAGCTGACGTGAAAGGGAGGATAGGGCGTCTGGTAATGGATGTGGTCTCAACGGCAATAACTGTCGCCCATTCACCTCGGCCACGTTCGCCTTTGATTGCCCAGCAAACTGCAAGTCCACCATACTTCTACAGCCACATACCGTTGGCAATGAATCCCTCTACTACCAACCCCTTGTCGTAGGTGGCCCGGACCTTGAATCGTCAACCCTGGGTCTCTACCGAGCAGACAGCTTCATCTGCCAAGCGGCTATTCACGCCGGAGCTATCTCCAACGCTAAGGGCGGTTGCGGTGTGGCAAAACTGGAAGGCCCGGCACATTCCTACCCATCAGTGCGGCAGAATGGACTCCAGTCTACGAGCTTCTCACCCACGTTCCCTAAGTCTTTCAGCTTTGTCAGCCTCTCTCCGTCCGAGAAAGCAGCCTGCAATCAGAATCTCCAGTGGACACTCTTAGGGATCACCGTGGCGGCTATCGTTCTGCTCTCCCTCTTCACCACCTCGCCGCCAATTTTTTTCTTCAGCACATTCAGCATCCTGATCTTGCATGTTGCCTTGGTATCCGACCCCCCTAACCTGCCCCGACTCCTCGACCTCTTCTCCCTTTTCTTCGCCCGTCTCCTCCCGGCAGCCTTCATCATCTACGTGCTATATCTGTATTGCGCCCGCCCGCTTCTCGAGCCCCTGTCTGCCCCCTGCTACCAGCTGAGCAGAACCATCCTATATCTACCTTTCGCCTTTATTGGAGCGTTGAACAACTACACCTTCGAGCAATGGATTCCGATCGAACGTCTCACGCCACAGGATATCCAAAACGAGCCGGGCGCCAAGCTAGCACTAGTCGTGATAATTACAATCCTCTTGTCGATCGTGCTCAGCCAGGCATGGTACATTCGGCTCGCGGGCCTAATGCCGCGCTACCTCAAGATCTACGGCACCATGGCTGCAACGCTGGTAGCTTTGCTGATTTTGCCCGGCCTGCGCCTCCGAATTCATCACTACATTCTGGCGATGCTGTTTATGCCTGGAACGGCGCTTCCCACCCGGCCATCCTTAGTCTATCAGGGCCTACTGCTCGGTCTCTTTGTCAATGGCGTTGCCAAGTGGGGATTCGCCTCCATCGTGGAGACGCCGGCCGCGCTCGGCGAGCAGCCACGTGGGACAGGCGGATTGAACGGCTGGTGGGGAGCAACTAGCCCCAATATCACGAATGCTTCGGTTTCCATCCATCTCGAGGATGTACCTCAAGTGCGGCTTTTTCGACCCAGCGGGAACGGCAACATCACCTTTCACTTATGGGAGCCTACAAGGATGGCGAAGCTGGGCGTAGATGGGGTGAGCGTGTTGGTCAACGACGTGGAGCACTGGCGTGGCTATTTAGACGAAGATGACGGCCAGTTCACTTGGTCCCGACAGGGTCGCCGGGGGCATATCCTCGACTGGGTGGGCAAGCGTAACATACTAACTCTCAATCACGACAACCGTCAAGATCAGAGTGGTAACCGTCAATATCAGCAAGATCAGAACGGCAACCGTCAGGATCAGAATGGCAACCTTCAAGATCAGAACGGCAACCGTCAAGATCAGAACGGCAACCGTCAAGATCAGAATGGCAACCGCCAAGATCAGAATGGCAACGCAGACGGTTATGGTAACGAGAACAACGATTCCAATGACGATGAGGATAAAGACAGCGATCCTGAAGATACTTTCTTTCGCTTCGCGTTCATGCGGGGCGGCGACGCGGGTATGTATGGGGGTGTCGGGGTCTGGGGTCAAGACGGGAGCTGGATTCCGCCTCCGCCGCCCAAGCCCTAATTTTGGCGGCGGAGCGAGCAGGCTTGTTTTTTTTTTTCCCCGGATATGTCTCCTTTAGATATTCCTTTTTTAGGCGTCTTGAATATCAATCTCTCATAGAGATGAATTGTGGAATGGGAAAGTATGCTCCATAGAGAACCATACATAGATACCCCCATTTTTCTTCCCTTTGATTTGGTATTATTCTTTTTCTTCTTGACCGTCTTTTCGATTTTGGCTGTCTAATTTAATATCTTGTGCTTCGTACCATGTATTCTACTACATATGTATGCCACGTTGGATTAAAAGTACACACTTTCACTAGTCATACATCCGACACGAATATATACCATAGGATCGTAGATGCTGTCCGATGTTTGTATTTTTATTTTTATCCACTATAGCTAGTAATTATCATAGTGATGAAAACCCACCTAGAGAGAGATTCATTATTAGCTCGATTCTATCTTACCTACATACCACTATGATAACATACAGAATCCCTACGACTAGTATCTTCTTTGGATATGTATGACATGTGCTACACCGATGGCGAATCCAGCGGGAGCTTAGCTGCCACTGTTGGTTTTGATCTGCGGCTTGATGATCTGCTTAAAAAAAGAGTCTATTGACCCGCGTGTGTGCCTCCTGTCATTTCGCAAGCCCCCAGTAGGCACCACACCGAGGGAGTGGCCTCGGTTTCTCTTTTATAGCTATATAATCGTGTGGTGTTAGTTTGATATACATAGGTAGAGTCACACTGAGAATTCGAACCGGATGCCGCACTCTACGGGCGGACGGCGGTGGGGGAAGGTAGCTCCACGTATGTACTAGATTTCCGTTACAAACTGAAGCAAATCAATCTAGTGGTTGCTCTTAATTCTGACGGGCAACTTGAAGGAGAGTATAAACCCGGAGGTTTCTAACATAGAGGACAGATTGAAGATCAGCTTGATGGTCGCCAGCTTTTTCTGACAGACAGCTTGGCCTCAGGTGCAGCATCGGATATTATTGGGGGTAGTTTAGTATATGTTTTTTTTTTTTCATTAAAAAAAATATTAGGCGTGATGAACGGTCAATTTTTCGGCTTTTTACCTTAAGCGTCCTCATGCCACTGGGTTCCTGCATGTCACGGGTTTTCGCTTGGACTGAAACTCCCGGAGGAAAGGACTTGTATGATATATAAACTTTTTTGAATTGGAGGCTCCTGTTCATATGGCTGCCAATGGGCAATAATAAGCCCGAATGGGTACGGGCTGACCAAACCAGGTGGGCCGGTTTGTCCCCACTGTGGATGAAGCTTATCAATGCCTCTTGCCCATGCTTTTCTCAATTATCTTAGGGAATACCAATTAGCTCTTTACATTAGCAGTATACGACCGACAACTGTACTAACCGACCAGTGTTTTAATCGAATTAACCTGTCGAGTGTTTATAGTGGCGTCGGAGTTACCACCACCGCTATCGCGGCCGAAACCTAAAACGCGCGCTGATATCGCGTTGCGGTACATTGAGGAATGGATAACGATATCGTGGGTCCATAGCTGAGGGAACAGCTATTCAGGGGCGATCGTCAGTTTCAAATGACAGCATGTGCCTTTCCCATCAAGATGCCCGGCGGTAGCTAGCATACCTATATTCCGGTCGAAATCGGGTATGACCCTAGATTCGCTTCTTAGGTGCGCGGTCGGGGTGATGGTCGGGGCTCGATATCCTTGCTGCGTTCACCGAGTGTTCCAGCCTACAGACGAAGGAACCGTCGAAAGCTCCATCTTGAGTGACGAAGGACGTCTTCGAACCGCTGCAATTTCCTTTTTGTAGTTTCCGTAGAACCTTTACTACTCGTAAACAATACCATCATCATCGTTATCAACATCCATGAAACCTAGAAGAGGGCCACCAAGCCCACAATGGCATGCACCGTAAATTATTCGTTTCTTCGTGATTGGGCGAGGGGTCACGATCCTGGGCGACCCAGGGCACAATCTCATCGGAATGACTCGGGGATGAGCCGTGGAGTTGGTGTCATATCGACATGACGCTGGACAGGTCAACTCGACGGATCACTCGATGGCTCTGTATTATCAAGGCTATTTTGATGCGTGCACATTCAATGTCAAATGTACATATCTAGTAGACAGGCTTCCGAGTGAATAGTATGATATTTTGAGGCGTGCAAATCAAGGACGTATCATAGGCATGTAATAGCAATATGTACTATATCACCTAAAATAAGAAAACGGCAATGAGTTGTCAATCAAGCGAGACTACATATTTGGCTAGCCGCTATTGGTTAACTGGCTGGAAGGCACTCACCTATCAACCAATCAAAGTCTTGGTCCCATCTTGGTTTGTCTTGGCTGTCTTGGCGCTGGCGGAGAGGGCCCAAGACAAGGGAGCGCTTAGCCTTACCTAAATCGTCTTGGCTTCATTGAGAAGCCTGCAAGAAATGCGACTAACACAGATCCCCCGGTCCAGTCACTGAGCTGCGTTAGTCCAGGGCGTCAACATTAGTCTGATTTGGAATGTCGGAGTTAGCGCCAATGATGATCTCTTAAGGGTCTGATAAGACCATGCCCAGTTTGGCTTCTTGGATGGAGGGCCAAATGGAATGGGGGGAAATATATTTCGAAAAAGGGGATTCTCGGGTATTGAACCAAACGGATCTCCTCTTTTTCTCCACTTTGAGCAAATGTTTTTGTTTTTTCTCTCTCCGCAAACCAAACAAGCCCCTCAGCTATGGCCCAATAAGCTGAGCGATTGCCTATTGTAATCTTCAGAATAAAAATATCATGAGATACGAGCGAGTTGAACAAAGTTCAAGTTCCCCACTAATAATGGATCATCGATCATTCCAGAAACGGTTGGTGCCCAGAGCTGACACTAGGTTAGGTATTATATGAGGTTCCATACCAGACTGCCATTATTTTTATTTGATCTTAGTCTACCTATGCGGTGGCTGCGCGGAAACTAGCCCAAAAAGGAAGAGAAAAGAAAAGAAAAGAAAGGGAAAGAAAAGGAAAAGGAAAAGGAGGAAAACGAGAAAACGGGAAAACGGAAGAAGAGGGATATTTATAGATTAGAAGCCAACTAAACCAAAAGGGAAAGGAAAAGGAATAGAAGAAGAAGCAGCAGAAGAAGTAGAAGAAGCCGGTGCAACTGCAGAAGCAACAGACGGAGTTGGCAACCTTGGATGGTGATCAATGGTGACTGGTTCCTCCTCGGGTGGTTTCATGGGTCCGGCCGGGGGGGCGGCGGGTTTAGCACTCTGGGGGACCAATCAGAACCCTGACAACGAATAACACCGCCCGGAATAACCCCAGGTACCTCGGAGGGAAACCGGTTGAGAATTATCAATAGAATCATCTCATACGATGAACAAGAGGAAACCCGATGGACTAATGACAATCTTTCTGGATTCCGGATCAAGTGATGAATTTGTCAGAACTTACCCTATCCAGGAGAGAGACACATTCTTATAGTATGTGATGCTACATAAGTTCCCCATCTCCCTACGGTTTCTCCTGCGCACGGAAATCCCATTCTTGCTTCCCCGTGTGAAATCCTTCAACTCCTTCGGGTCCTTCAACGCCCTTCCCTCTTCCTTTCTTTCTTCCTTTCTCTCTTTCTTTCTTCCTTCCCCCATACTGTCCCTTGTCCGGTGTACCAGGATGCCGGTACGTCGACTCTCCGGCAGCGTACTCGGATGCTCTTTGAAACCCAGCATATGAAGTCAACCGAATGGGTCTCTTGAGAAATCTATCGGCCTGCGGCTGATGAGAAAATGTCCCGAGGACGGTCCCTGTTTGGCTGTGTGCCCGACGTGCTCTTTCAGATCATCAGCGTTGGCGATGTTTTGTCCATTCCAGCCCTGTGCGCTCTCAATCGAATGACCTACCACACCATTAAAAACAACGAAATGCTTGTTTGTTCCATGTTTGTCCGTTACCACCAAATGGCCCCCTTCGATCCAATCCTCGTCTTCGATCGGGCGACCGGTCATCCATCTACCTTGACCATTCAGAATCTGCAGAGATTCGTCAAACGCCAGGAGACTGCCCGCAAGTTGGCCTCTCGCGTCGCTCGCTCCGGATGGGGAGCTTGGTGGGCGATCAAAGATTCCGAACTGGAAATGGATGACGAGGCAGACCTATTTCGACAACGCGTCGAACGAGGCGTGTACGTGGTCTTCCAGATGGCCGATATCGTCCGGGAAATCGAGGAACCGGGCCTGAAGCGGCCGGGAATCTGTTCACTACTAACCAAGGCCTCCTATCTCCGTTGGCCTACTGGCACATCCGCTCGCTTACCTTGCAGAACCCAGCCGGGAGACAGGCGCAGGTGGTATTTGAGAGATATCGCTCATATCTACGCCGTCATATCCCGGAAGACCCGGGAGGAGGAGATTGGGAGGAAACGCTTAGCCTTCCGGAAATACTTGAATGCAGAACGGGAAGTTGATTTCCACATCGCTTTACAGATGCTAGGCCGATTGCTAGAGACGATCATTTCCGGTCACGGCCCCGACGATGGAAACAGCTGGCGCAACGACAGTAGCATCATGTGGTGGTTTTTGCTACGACAATCTGCCCACTCTTTGGCGCGGATCTTCCTCGACCTGCCGGATACCAAATGCTGCAGTATTGAGGAGCGAGCCCGCGCAGACAACGCCGTCTGTGACTACTCAGAGTCATTGAAAGAATATTGGTGTGCCTGGATGGGCAATTCCGAATTGGCTTGTCACCACTGCGAGGCCTGGTTGAGGAACTGGAGCGTCAAGCCAGCTTTGAATGATAATGAAGGGGAGATGTATGACCACCGTGCACAACAATGGGTAAGACAGATGCGAGGCGAAGGCGAGCTACTGTTAGGAGATTAATGATGGGCACCGTCTTGATTCCTATTTCTTTTCTACACAGGCCCATAGGTTTACTGGCTCGATTAAGTCGCGCTGGAAAGATAACCGATAAAAGGAGAGACAGCTTGAAGGACCGACCGAAAGGCTATGTTCCATTTCCGATACCCGAGCTAGGGCACTTGACCGATGCAAGCCGAACCGCTATTCTGGACTCTCCCCCCAAAGCCACATCGTCATGCGCTGGGAAGGAATATGATCCGTCGACGAAGGCCAACTCCGAGGGGGTTTTGCTGCGTTCTAGATGCCATCATCTGCAGAGCAGATCGCAGATTTACAACCGGGTGGTCCTTTCGGATCCAACCTTACTCTGTCTAGACTTTCCCGCCCAAAGTGAGTTAACACATCTCGTTTGATGCTCAAGGCCTAGCGTTGGCCCTTAGCTAAGCCACCGAAGTCAGGTTCATTGATCTATGTAACGGTAGCACTGGGGTGTGTAGTAATCATACCGCTTCATTACGTTGTCTTGTTAGACTGGCGATAATGCGATGAACTGGCGTCGATCAACACGAAGAAGATATTGTCGGCCTCGGCAAGGACATATCAATCAAGCCGGCCGACCGGGTTTTTACGTACAATCGATGGGATACATACATACGAAACCCCCCACGCGCTTGCGCTGTCACTGAGTACATACAACCTTCATCTCGTGTCTATTTTTACCAACACCTTTCTTCATCATTACTATCTGGAACACGGACCATTACCACATACTTAAATTCTCTAACGTAGTCTTCATTCGGGCTAACTTTCAAGTAATATGCATGGATCTTTCTTATTGTTCCCTCAAAAAACGAGCCGGAGTTGCGGTCTATTGGTTCACGATATCTTACCTCATATATGTATGCACTTATATGCGAAGAGAATCATTCATTATCCATGGTGTACGACGATAATATAATCCTACTATATTTTTAGAAGATAAAGCTCGCGCAAGGTACACGTACAGTACATACATGTATCATACATACCTAATCGGACTCCACCACTCTCAATGTCTACTTACTAACATAGTATGGATATTTTGTCACCATATAATAATACTGTCTTCTACGTAATATGTACTAAGCAGTATATAGCACCTCGCTCCTTCGAATTCCAGAACAAACTGGAGGTATACTATCTAATTATCGTACTGCACAGTCAGTAAGTACCGAGGAAACAGAGGTGTAGATCATAGTACTGTTACGTACATACATGACACTGTTAAAAGACTGGCTGCTCCCGTCCACCTATCGAGTATAACCCGCATGCAATGCTTGTATTAGTTATTAACGCCGAGGGCACTTGGACTTGTATTATTATTGGCATGCGCAGCAGTTAGGTACTATTTCCCTTTAACCCGCTGCACACATTACTATACCAGAAGTGTTCTACGAAGCCAAGCTCGCAATTAAAAATTTTTGGGATAGAATATTACTTCATGGTCAGAGGCTTCCACCTCCTTCAGGTGGAATGTTGCCTTTCCGCGGCGGCAACTTATTTAATCTAAAATCCGTTTATTGTACTGCAACGCAACCCCTAGACGTTAAAAGCATAATAGACGGTGACGGGTATGTCTAATGATCGCTAAAATTGGCTCATATAGAAGTATCCGATCGATTTGGGAGACACGGTTTTAGAGAAACCAGCTATCAGGTCTATTTACCTCACTAGGTATTGTATTATGCCTGCAGAACAAACCATTAATCTCTGAATATGTCCAGCACCCTTAGAGAGAAAACGGCCGGGCATTCTCAATGCACAGCCAAGCTTGCTACTCTCCACCATGGCTATTAGCACCCCTTCATACAGTCAGCCAGCAGAAGTCCTACAGAAAGAAGTATGGCATATGCTGAGAATCGATTTTGTAAATCATACTAGTAGCGAAGACCTAAACCGGGAGGCATGGAGCGGATGCAGCTATGATATTGAAAAGCTTAGTAAGTCTCTATCAGCGCTCAGGTGGAAACTGTTAGTCCTAGCTTCAGAAAATGGGACATGTCGGATATCATGAGTGACTTCAGAGCGCGCGTGCCGATAGAGCTGCGAGTCCCTATGCTATAGGAAGAAGTTTGAAGCCTCCAGAAATTACGCAGCAGCAGGAAGACTAGGCCGAGGAAGAACGGGACTATGCTCGTTGCTCGGTAAGGACAATGGGAGGAACAAGAATGCTACTACACTTGTAGCAGCTGAGGATGTAGCTGGAACCACAGAGAATGCTTCCCTTGTAGTAGTGTAGTACTGGGTTAGGAGAGATTGGATACGACTGCGGATTCCGCGCAATCGCGCAAAGGTATAAGGCCATGAGCTGAGCTTTGTGGAACTTGAATCTGATATTTTAGCTACTTTCTATAGGTACATGACATGTACATAGAGTGTTCGCAGAGGTAGATAGTTAGTTTAAGATAGTGAGGAGAGTGGCACACGTAAGGAGCTTGAGGCCGCAAAAGAGGACGGGGGAAATTAAGGAAAAGATTCAAGGGCGAAATGGAGGAAGCTCTGCAACTTGAACTGTTGGATGATAATAAAAATCAATTCCAATTGGAGCAAATTATAATATACATATTATAAGGCCATCATACATATCTTTTTAGTTCGTAACTTCGTGTCAGCAACAGCTATGTTTCGCCTAGATAGGTAGTCTGTGACAGTATCTATTTCACGGAAGAAAGTAATCTGCTTGAAATAACAGCAGGTGAATGGTCCATTGAATTACTAGTCCATGCTCTTTTATGCAATGACCTTTTCATAGATGGAAGAAGATGCGCCTAGACGATTTGAATATATATTTTGTGCACCGATGATATATAGACTATATGCTAGTATATATGCATCATGCTTCGCGCAAACGTCTGCATCAAACCCTCTCGTGGGAAACTTCGATTCGAGGGTTTGCTTATATATGCTAAGAGAAATTCCGAGCTTCCGAGCTGGGTAGTTCTAGCGGTTATGACAGAAGTCAAATAAACAACAATTGCGTGGAAATCGTGTCCATAAACCAGTCCACGGTAACATATGCTCATGTAGGATGGACGCTACCACTTAAATAGGTAGAATAGCAAAATGGAAAAGATATGAACATCCTCCCTATGGTCTAAGTGTCACAAGATGGACGATTGTAATGTGATTTTGGTATGTCTCCAGACTTGAAACAGCTTTTTCAGCCCCTTGCGCCAATTATTACTGTCTTGATTGCTATATATCGACACCTGGCTGCACTACTTAGTCTAGAACATAATATTTACCATACGTCCTCTTTCTCATCCCCGTCATCTGCCCTTCCAGCTCTTCGGCTTCCTTCCACCGCCCCTGGTTCCTGTACGTTGATGCCAAGTTACCCATGCTAGTCAGAGTGTCTGGATGCTCCGGACCAAGCTCCTTCTTTGTCGTCTCCATCACTTGCACTTGCAGTTTCTCAATGTCCTTCCAGCGCCCTTGATTCTTGTATGTCGACACTAGGTCGGCCGTGCTGGCCAGTATGGAAGAATGCTTTGACCCAGGCACCCTCATTCTCACCTGTGTCGCCTGCACTTGCAGGTTTGTGGCCTCTTGCAACCGCCCTTGATTCTTGTATATTGATGCTAGTTGGGTCATGCTGGTTAGCACCGAAGGATGCTCTGGCCCAAGCACCTTCTCTCTCATCTTTAGGACCTGAACTTGCAGCTCTTCGGCCTCCTGCCACCGCCCTTGATCCATGAACGTCGAAGCCAGGTCGGCCATGCTGGCCAGCGTGGAAGGATGCTCCGGTCCAAACACCCTCCTGGTTGTCTCCATAACCTGCATTTGCAGCTCTCCAGCCTGCTGCCACTGCCCCTGATCCCTGCACGTTGATGCCAGGTCGGCCATGCTGGCCAGCGTGGAAGGATGCTCCGGCCCAAGCACCTTCAAAGTCATCTGCGCCACCTGCGCTTGCAGCTTTGCGGCCTCTTGCAACCGCCCTTGATCCCTATATGTTAATGCCAGGTAGCCCATGCTGGCTAGCGTGGAAGGGTGCTCCGGCCCAAGCACCTTCTCTCTCGCCTTTACCGCTTGCACTTGCAGCTCTTCAGCCTCCTGCCACCGCCCTTGATCCATGTAAATCGAAGCAAGATCATCCATGCTAGCCAGCGTGGAAGGATGCTCCGGCCCCAATACCCTCCTGTTTGTCTCCATAACCTGCATTTGCAGCTCTCCAACGTTCCGCCACCGCCTCTGGCTCCTGTACGTCGATGCCAGGTTGGCCATGCTGACCAGCGTGGAAGGATGCTCCGGTCCAAGCACCGTTTTGCTTGTCTCCACCACCTGCATTTGCAGCTCTTCGGCCTCCTCCAACCGCCCTTGGTCCGTGTACGTCGATGCCAGGTCAGCTATGCTGGTCAGTGTGGAAGAATGATCCGACCCAAGTATCCTCTTTCTCGTCTCCATCACCTGTACTTGCAGCTCTTCGGCCTCCTTCCACCGCCCATGATCCCCGTATGTCAATGCTAGGTTAGCCATGCTAGCTAGTGTGGAAGGATGCTCCAGCCCGAGTACCTTCTTCCTTACCTCTACTACCTGCATTTGCAGCTCTTCAGCCTTCTTCCAGCGCTTTTGTCCCTTGTACGTTGATGCCAGGCTGTCCATGCTAGTCAACGTATCTGGATGCTCTTCTCCAAGCACCTTCTTTCTCGTCTCCATCACCTGCACTTGTAGCTCTTCAGCCTCCTTCCATAACTTTTGATTGGTGTACATCAACGCTAAGCTGGCCATGTTAACTAGCGTAGAAGGATGCGTCGTCCCCAGCACTCTTTTTTCCGCTTCCACTTGTGTCTCTAGCTCTTCAACTTCCTTTCGTAGGGAAGTGCTCTCTGGTGCCGTATTTGTAGGTTCTAGATCTGCAGCTAAACTTGGGATACTTTGGAAATAAAGAGAGCCCGACTGGGAAGTCCCCACCGATCGAAAGCCATTGGCGCGTCCGGACTGGTTTTCAGCCCTAGAGCCATCGTCGTCTTCTTCATTGCCGAAAGAGAGACCTTTCGATACCGAAAAGATAGCGAACGTTTCCAAATGGAAAGACATGTGCTTATCAAACCCTTCGTCAAATGGGCCGTCGAGAAGACAGATTGGGCATTTAGTGCGTGAATCTACAATGCTTGATTCTGAAACCTCGAGAAGGTTTTGGATATGAGTCTCTGTGATATCTTTATGAACTAACTCCAAATGATCTTGGAGTCCTGACGGAGACGAGAACACTGCGTTGGTATGTTCAAAGCACAGCCAAACCCGACGATGGACTAGACGCTCGTGCTCAAGCCATGCAGTACGGCCGCTGTAAATTTGTAATCCATCCAAGCAGTCGGGGTACGTGCAGATGTACGGCTGAAGGTCTTGCAACATATGGGATCTCCAAGCACGGTGTTCGCCATAACGAGCGGGACATACGATGCTGCAGTAAGGACATAGGAATTCCATCCCCTTGGAAGCAGCTGCAGGAGGGGGCGGCAGGTTTACCGAGTTCCCATGAACATCAAAGGCAGTGGAGGCGTACGAAATAGCTGATTGTGTTTCCAATATGTCATCCAGCTTTCGGTCATACGTCGTTGCCTCGGTTTTGGAAAGTAAAAGTTTTTGCTAGCACACTAGGTGCCATCGCCTTTAATTGTTGGGGATCCTCCGCTTCTATATGTTCCTGTGCAACTGTAGTTGGTGGTGATGCTAGCTCAGGCTTGGGCCGCAATATTTCTTTGGCTTCTTTAGGTACCTCAGACAGCTTTCTCGCATGTCGCTGCCAATATTGAAGAACCTTACGGCGCTTGGTTATTGTTGTTGCCAAGCGTTTGATCAGAAACTCATCATCTTTTAGTACGTATCGATCACAATCCCGAATCTTGCCCGCTTTAAAAAGCGCCTTCGATTTTTCTCCCTCGGGAGCACCCTTAAAAATTTCAAGGACTACATCTCTCCGAAGTTGAGCAAATGATTCCTCAACATGTCCTAGGTCAAAGTATGCATACACAGTGAACTTATCCACACTAGTCTCTTCGTCAATTTCCTTGTACAAGGTCGGTTTCATTGATGTAAGCCTGGTGGCCCTGTTGCGGATCCTGAAGGAGAGCATGTACATGTCCCCAAGGATCTCCTTTATAGTGGTCATGTGGAGGCCAAGCTCCGTAGGGGTTAGTTCGTTGTTATCGTCTTTATCAGCTTCAGTATCGTCATCTGAGGATTCATCACTGGAGTACTCCGGCTTGGGTAGTTCATCGAGAGGCAGTCGGTTCCCCTTGGCAATTTCGATGCCTGCTGGGGTGTTAACTTCGATCGGACCACCGGAATGGTACAGAAATCTGCAGGTGATAGTGAGAGATGGGCGGCAGTTGAAATGGCCAGACATTCTATGTACTTCGGAATTGACAAGCCATTGAAAAAAAAAATGGAAGCCCCGACTTACTCTTCACCAATGTTTGCTCAAGTTTTGCCAAAAGCCGCAGGATATTAGTCCGCATCACCACTGAGTCTCGCAAGCGAAAGTCCAGAGAACTTCTCTCATTCTGCAACGCCCCTAGATTTCCTGACCAGATCTTCAGGCGGTCAAGTTGTTTCTGCAGGTGATCTAGAGGCATGGCGTTGAACCGGCCTGTGTCATTTCCAACCGCCTTCTGCGGCATCAACTCTGGATACATGTACTGTGCTTTAGACTGAACTGGAGGATTCTTCACAGGATCCAGATGCGTTGGCTGGCCGGAACCCGGATGCCAGAGGATCAGCTCTGAAAAGGCCCGCAAGCAGGCTGCCGTACCGGTTGCTATTGAACTCATGACTACCTAAGTAATCATACATAGGGCTAGGCGATCGGGATGCCGGATAAGATCGTAAGATAGCAAAGAAGGGATTTTTAGCACCTTGAGGCGTAGAACAAGTGGACATTTGCTGATCGCTAGCTGCATGTACCCCTCCATTACTAGTACTAATTTGATTATAGTAACATATCCTTCAGCTCTGTATAATAACGTCAAGACATGTATGTGCACTATCATGCAACGTTGACGTTGACCGCATTGATGGAACAGAACTTCAGTATTCGCAATCGGCCCCTATTGAAAGCGCTAATAAGACCGTCTTCATCAACAACAGCCGATTGATACCGGTAAGTAAAAATCCAAACTCGTCGCACAGTGTGCATGGATCCGTTATGCCTTTGCAAGCTCATAGCTTTACTTCTGAGCGTACCGCAAACGTTGTGATGGATCCTTTCGATCTTACACTGACGCCTATACGTTCTCTGTTACCAGCCTACCAGCTCACGACTTCTCCATTCCGACGTCGTTTGAAGGGTTGTGAGTCCAACAGCAGCCACTATCCGGGGCATATCTCAAATAGGAGAAACCGGGCGATAGATAAAAGACATTAGTTTCAAACCTGCTTACAGATCAATCTCCCGCGGTTCTTGAAGGCGGTCCTTTCCGGGCGGGAACCGAACCACCGGCCGCTTTTCCGGGCTTCAACTAACCGAGTCGCCTGACTTTCCCGCTAAGTCTATTTTATCCAATAAAACCATGAGTGGGGTCGAGATTGCTGGCTTCGTCCTGGCAGCTATACCTCTGGTAATCTCGGCTTTGGAGCATTACGAAGACCTTCTCGATCCCACAATTGCCTTCTTGAAATACCGAGGCGAACTCTCCCGCGCTATCCGGGAGCTTGGTAATCAGCATGCTTCGTTTGAGCAAACAATACAGATTCTCCTCATGTCAATTACTGATGAGGAAGAACTGAGCGACATGATTGAAAACACAGATAGCCGTTGTTGGAGCGATCAATCCATTGATAACGCTCTTCGAAAGAAGCTTGGTAAAGCATACGACTCGTACTTAAGAAAGACCCATGATATTCAACAAATCATGATAGAACTTGCGGAGAAACTCAACATTGAAGGCGCTGACGGGATTACTCAAAACGGCCTCGAGGCAATAATTTCGGTGCATCCACCAGCGAAGCAGAAGGGGATTCTTCACAGGTTCCACTTCAAAGAACGGGTCAAGTTCTCCATGAAACGACAGAGGATCAAAAGATCTCTAGATGAACTGAAAGACGCCATCGCAATGCTAGATACGCTTTATAGCAAGGCCGAGAAACTCGAGGAGCCGTACAAGGCAACCAACAAGTTAAAATTTGCTTTCCCGCTCCAAGTAATCCAAGAGAATGCAGCGAGACTGTACAACGTACTCTCGCATACTTGGTGCTCTGCTCATCCTTCACACTCTGCTGGGTTGCATCTGGAACAGCGCTTGGCCAGGCGGCGGCGGCGAGGAGCAGTACATAAGCACCAGGAAGCGCTGGGTGCAGATACCGGCTGTTCCAACTGCTTTGGGATCCTGTTACAAACTCCATCACCGAGGTGGCTCGATGTGGAATTCAGGCTGGTCGAAGATCCCTACCCGCCGCGGGGCAGGTGTGTGAGAATTTCATCCGAAAGAAATCAGAGGAGCAGGTGAGCTAATTCAGCATGTATAGATCTTCTGTAGAATTTATAGTTTCGGGCCCGAGCGATTCACCCGGCATCCCTCCGGCCGAAAAATGCCCCTATGAAAATCCTTCTCAGCTTCAGGTGGTTACCAACATCTGCTCAATTATTCAACAACCCAAACATCCATGGATCGGATTCTGTATAGATACCGATGGCTGTCTCAGAGGCGCTTATCCAGTACCCGCTCGGTCTGTTGCCTATTTCAAAACAGAGGTTAGCCTCGGAGATATCCTCGGCAGTCCGCCGGGTCTGCTAAGCCTGCAGGACCAATACATTCTCTCTATAACATTAACTGCATCTCTCCTTCAGCTGGGCCATACTCCATGGTTTGGCCAGTCGTGGAACAAGGCGAACATAATCTTCTTGCGTGCAAAAGATGAGTCATCGCAACATATTGACGTTAAGCACCCATATCTTACCCTTCAGCACACTCCGAAAATGGCCAGGTATACTAAGTCCAACATCGGAAATGATGGCTCGAAACTTCTGGCATTAGGGGTGATGCTTCTTGAAATCTGCTCTGGGAAACCAATTGAGCGTCTCCGGGAACCGGACGATGTCCCTCCCAATGGTTCCACCGAGCTGGCAGACCTCAACGCGGTACGCAGGTGGCTCACAGAACGCGAATGCGATGGATTTGTTTCGTATGCCTATCGCCATGCCATTCAACACTGCCTCAAATGTTTTGTGGACCCAGTGGCAAACTTTGATAACGAAGACTTCGCCCGCAATATAAACGAGCAGGTTCTTATGCCTCTTGAAGAAGAAATGAACATCCTCCTGTATGGCCCCGCTGTTTGCTGATCAGGATCCCTCCTCGCATTGACAACACAATCCAGTCCACCACCACACCAGAGAATTGGGTTTCTAGAAATGTGTTTGTTCGAGTCTGACTGACGAGCGAAGATGAGGCCATTACGAGTCGGTTAATTGATTATTTCTGCTCAGTTGACTCTTGGAGATCTCAGTCTATTACTACATTAGGCCAAGCGTTATTCTCTGTACCACTGTGATAGTCCCAACGATGTATGATTCTTTTGCACACTACTAGCAGCTTCAAATAATAAGTTTAAGGTTACCGGGCCGCCCATTAAGCCACCCGACCCACTCCAACTTATTCATCCGCATTCCTAACAACACCCTGTTATTCTAAGGCCACCTTCTTAGTGGTGAAAGTGAAGCCCCGCGAAACACGCCGTGCAGTAACAGCCATAAGTTTTATAGGGCATCTGATAGAGCTTCTATTAGTAGTAATTAACTATGTAGCGTGAGAAGTACATTCTCACCTATGTCTCCTTGAGAGCCTCATCTACTTCATAGGTAACATACTGTTGGTACTAAATGTGTGTGGCAACTAGTCTCTTGGATTCATTGCTTCTTTTTTCTTCTATCTGAAAGTGACTATCGATGCGGACATGAAGGCTCTATTTATGTCCTTCAATCTAGTTCCCATATTTTCAGTAGTTTGGGAGTTCCCATCACTTGTAGGATTAGGGCTCTAGTTCTTCATTACTACTATCAGATTCTCCTGACAGTTCTCACCATTCCAAACCAACCAGCGGTATATTCCTACGGTCGGTTCACGGGAAGTTGTTGTTAGTATTCGTAACAGTTGGCTATACCGACTCATCCAATGGTTATACACATACCATTCCAAAATTATTCACTTACAAGGTCGACTTGTCCGGATGGATAGCCTTCTCTTGGAGACCTTTACTTAATGTCTTCTTCCCTCGAGGTGTCAGGGCGGTCGCCCGGTCGTAGCCACCTTGCTAGGTGCATCATTAATGGTAACTAACATACTGGTTACTAACTAACTACTGTAGGCAATGATAACTCCTATCATAGAATTGATCAGGCCAAAACTAATGATGCAGGGTCACCAGGCAGTATTGATTCCTTGAAGCACTTGCAAAATTTCACCGAAGTTTGTGAAGGTAGCCAACCCTGCTGGGATACCTCAAGATCAGCGGAAAATAGATATGCACCACAAGTTCTACGATGATCCGCGTTTAAGGATGAATGGAGATGAAAGTCTCAAGGCAGAGAGTACTTTGAAATTCCAATTGTTACCACTAAAATTATTTTCTGCTACTACTATCTTAACATGTATACCCGGATGGGAAGGGCCGTCAAATACTGTAAGTTACTGGATTTGATAGAACGGGCAGAATCATGCCAATAGCAATAGGTGGCACAACGGACGGCGCGGGTTAGCACGAAAAAGATTCATCTTGTGAGCTTGCTCCTAGTACTAGACCTGCATTCCACAAATATTGGGCCACTCCACGAATCCCCTGAGCCCCTGCTAGTTCTATTAGTGGATGATGTTCCAACAAGCCGCTTTCGTCTGGGTCAGCAACATCCAGCTCTGACAGCCGAATCAGGGCATTATACCCCCATCTAGCCGCTAACGATAGTGCGACCGGAGCGGGCCTTTCCGAATCTGCCCTTTTTTTCAACAACAAGCATATAACTTCATCATACTGCTGTACAATATCCGGCAGGGCTCGGTCATTGTACGTCCCTTCCTCCCAGCCTGGATTATAAACACCCGGAATCAATGACCGGGCCACTGCGTTATAGCCCCATCTGGCTGCTAGCGATAATGGAGTATCGTCACCCTCATCTCTAAGCTCTGGGTTAGCACCCTTCTCCAGCAAGAGCTGGACAATTGCGCTATGTCCTCGTTCGGATGCGTATAGTAGTGGGGTCCGACCATATATATCTTGATGGTTTGAATCAGCACCATCCTCTAGCAAGGACTGGACCACTGTATCATATCCGTTTGATGCTGCCAACAACAGTGGTGTTCGACGACATCTGTTTTCTTGCGAATTTGGATCGGCTCCTTTCTTTAAGAGAAGCCGGACCACCGCGTCATGGCCTTCTTGGGCTGCTAGTAATAGCGGAGTTATACCATCATTATCTTTGGGGTCTGGGTCAACGTCGCTCTCTAGTAATAATTGCACTGTTGCCTCGCGTCCCTGTTCGGCGGCAAATGATAGTGAAGTTCGACGTTTATAGTTGTTTTGGGAGTTTGGGTTGGCACCTTCTTTTACCAGCAGCCGGACGACTGCGTTCTGTCCTCCTCGAGCCGCCCATGACAATGGGGTTAGAATCGTTGGATTATGGCCACCTTTATAGTCTGGACTAGCACCATTTTCTAGCAGCGTCTGGACCGTTCCCTGGTGTCCCTTTTCGGCTGCGAGTGAGAGTGGAGTGCGACTGAACATATCCAACGGTTCTGGGTCGACACCATATTCCAGCAGGAGTCTAACTATTGCATCACGCCCCTCTTCGGCCGCGAACAATAGTGCCTGCCTTCGACCAAAATCATTATCTTCTGGATTAACACCGCTCTCCAGCAGCGAATTGATCTCTCTTAGTAACTTTTTGGTCGCCCCTACTTCCCCGTGCCTTGCCGCCCATAGCAATGCAGAGCAGTGGAAGCTTCGCACATTACAGCGGTAAAGATAGAAGTTTATAATATCATAAAGCTTGCGATTTGTTTGGGCGAAGGCGTTGACATCTTTCAGTGACTCTAGATTCCCTGCGATAATTAGCAGAATTTCATATGGTAATTTAAGTAATTGCATTGTAAGATGATTCGGGTTATTGGGAACGATATTCTTGACCAGCCAGCTCCATGAAGTTGAAATCGCTTGAGGAAGGGAAGGAGAGATGCTTCCCTGAGGAATCAAATTATTCTTTATATATCCTTCCATCCCTCGTTGATCTGTAAATGTCTGCATGAATATTCCATATTATCATGATTCATGAAGGGAGTTCTCGTCTTTCTATCTACATATGAAAGAATTCTCTATCCTTTCAATCTTTATCCAGCCGTAGCATCCCCTTACCGAGGCGACACCGAACGGGAACAACCAGCCACATAGGTAAAAATTCAAATACCGGTAGCTAACTCCCGACCAAAGTCAACCGGAATCCTCTGGAACAAGCGGCTAGTATCATACCATAGGCTTCACCTGTTTAAATGTATACTTAGTACCTTATTCAGATGGACCCATTAGGGAGTACCCTCAAGTAGCAAGAAGATCCCTACTACAACGAGTCGTAGGAAGATTCCCACATGATCTCTGTAGGAAGGTTCCCACACGATCTCTATAAGCTGGTTCTATAAGTAGAGCTATTTCCCTCCTTGCCATCCTTTCCTTTCTTCTTCAACGAATCCTTCTTGTATATAGGAAAGAAAACCTTAGCTAGTTATATTATAACAAGGTCTCTTATCCGGTAACAGGGCCGGTGGGATGGGGTACGTGAATAATCCATCCTTACTATTCGTACAGGATTAATCTGGTCGTAAGGATGCTCTGTCAAGGTTTTCTCCGTCGCAAAATGCTGCTTGCCGTTCAAGGAACATTAAATTAAAATCAACTCGTGAAGTCATTGTATCATACATATCACTGGGGGTCATATTGATGCTGCCCGATACGATTTGGTTTTCATTCTAGAGCCCCACTGCGTGATGATCAATCTCTAATTCGGAAAAGCCCATTCCAGAATATTTATAAGAGGATATAATCAAGAGACAGTATAAGACGATGATTTTGTAAATCATAAAACTTAAGGCAGTCATTCGTGAGGAAGCAGCCCGTTTGTTCGGTATTAACTGTGTAGCCGAATTCGGCAAGGAAAAGCCAGCAGCTGGAGGTTGGTTGCCTCCTCATCCCTTCTGGCGGAAACATTTCAAGGATACTTGTACTTGGATAGGCCAATAATTGGAATTTGCCGCTGGGTGTATTACACCGGGGTTGTTCTATTCGCAAATTTTGTTATCAAACGACCTTCCGCTACCTTTTTGAGATCGTTGGAGAACAGCCGTGAATGTAGGCGTCGTGAAAATCCTTGCGAGCTAAGGCGATGTCTCCTGGAACCATGACTTTGGACATTTGGACGCGCAGGGTCTAGAGGGCCCACGGTTTGTCAAACCACAGACACATTCCAACAGAACGGGCACATGATCCCTCTTGCGCTGTAGATCTATGATATCATATGATAGTCCACCTGCTACGATTTCTCGTAGGCTCCAGAGGGGGGAATCGTCATTAAGCCCCCCAGGCTCTGGTCGACAGCGATGTTGTAACAGATTCGGTGAACGGACCAATGGCTTCCACGACGAGTGTTTATAGTCCGAGTCTGGTCGCTCCTTTAGAATTGACACGGGATACCCCACAAGCAATTGAGGTAAGACATGCATACGATTTCAACCAGGCTCGGGACAGTCTGTGAGGCGGTGCGGCTAGCATCAGCCACATATTTTGAAATACGCACGCGTTTTATAGTATTGACACATGCATGCGGTGAAGTGCTCACCTTGCGGTTGTAATTTTGCTGCTTTAGAGCTCTTCCTCAGCTTTGGTGATGTACATGTAGGCACGGATTGCTTCGGATTGCTTTCGGTCACCGGGAATGTAGACTTATCAGCAATTACTAGTAATTGTATCATACTCTGTCTATGAATTTAGCTAGGGAGGACTGAAAGAGTTTTTGGAAGCCAACCTTTGCTACATAGTTTACCGAATTGGTTCATTTAATGGTTTTGTTCACACCTCTTTTCTTCCTATCATATGATATATCATTGTTCCCGTCGTGTTTGGGTCTCAATTTCATCATGGCGCCTATTTTTACGCACTGAAGCTAGCATTTCTAAGATAACGACAATAGGCGGTTAGTGGATGGGATGAGATATAGATGATGAGGAGTAGGTACTTGTGACAATCGCTCCAGAGTTCTCGCGTTTAAAAAGGCCTTAATGGAGTCATTCGACATTAAGGAACTAGGTGAAGTGAAATGGTTCCTAGGGATTAGAGTTATTCGAGACCGACTCCTATATTGAAAAGGTCACCAACAAACTTAACCTTTAAACCCCGAAGGCACCTAAAACACCCATGATCACTCTGACACAGCATCTCCTCAGGATATACATCTCCTTTAGCAGAAAGGAGGATCCTTGCTATATGCAACAGCGATTACTAGACCTAATGCCGCCTGTATAGCCAACAAGCTGTTGGAATTTCCGAAGAAGCCTTCCAGAAAACACCTTGATGCTGTGGATAGAGCTATATACTACCTTCATGGGATAAGATTCCTTACAATTGAGCACTCACGCAGCTCTGAAGCTTATATCGTCGCCAGCGATACTGCTTTCACTGATAATAGACTTATTAACGTCGCCACCTTACTAGTAGGGCCTATCGACTAGCGTACTACCGAAGCCGAATTACTCGCTTTAACTAAAGGTTATTATTGGCCGTGGAACCTCCTCAAATCCTTACTTTAGAAAGACAGATCAAAATACATGCTACCTGCAATCCCTACTTATTAAGTTAACAGCAACTATCTAGAGTTCTGTAATCTCTAAAACTAAGTAATCTACATGTTGCGTTGCTTTGAAATACTTGCCTTGGTGAGTGCACTTTTGTCAAACCATATACATACCATATGGTATGAGAGTTGCCACATGAGTCGCCATAAGAGCTGATGGCCAACCACCACCAATATCTCAAATCCTATCTTCTATACTAATCATATGATGACAGCCCGTCCTTGGTGTATATACGGTACTGGTGTAAACAAAGTTGTATGGTATACACATATCCCATAAAAGTATAACACACAACCACGTACAAACATCACCAACGTCGTCCTGATGCGCGGGAGATGAGCCTTGTAGCGGCTTATAGAGGAAACGTCGCCGTGTGGCGGGTGCTTTTTAGCATCGGAAACTCTCCCTGCCGCAAGTCATTATACTAAGGCGCATTGTGCGCCAAGCCTCTGGTGACCTCCCTGGCATACCTGTCAACCAACCAGCTCCGGCTGTACGGTCCTGGGATTGCATCCCCTGACGGTTGATCGCGGCGTTTGTGGCGGGTTGCGAACCATGGTGCTCCCCTAGCGGGGGCGTGCCGTTATATTTGAAGACCATCATATGAAATAATCTGGGTGGCGCCTGTCAAGCGGCGGGTCTGAGTGTGGTGGGGGACTCAGCAGTTCGGTGACTACCTGCGCTTAGGCGCAGGTGCTCTAGGCATTGTCCCTTCTTGGGCGAACAGTCACTCAGCCTAATCCCCTAAGGAAGCAATCTGAAAAAGGGCACTGCGTGTCGACGCACTTAGCCGAAAGACCAAGTATAGCTGGACGACAGCACGTAGTGTAGAGAGTTATACGGCTGGCACCCTCAGACTCGGTGGTGTTGTAGAGATAGACTCCCGTTATAAATGCATTGTGCCCCAGCTAGTCTATAGCGTATATATTATCGGTATAATAGGTCGGGTGGAGACTCAATGGTGATTAGTCAGCACCACTGTAAATAAATCCTCTCGATAGCGGTTCCCTTTAGCGAAACAGACATTTCAGATCAGCAAGGTTAAGGGCTAAGGGCCTTGTACGGCGTTTACGACTTACGAGCTGTTGGATCATCCTAGGTGGCATTTACGACGCGTAGGACTGGAACAACGTCAACCACCCTTCACCCGACCACCTAGTATCGAGAAGAGACGTGACATTGGACTGGAATAACACCAACTATCCTTCAGCCGACCGATTTCGAACCCACCCGCCCCGCTAAAACCTTCCTTTAATCTCTTTAACCTTGCATGCACCCTCAAGCCCTGTCGACCGACGTGACCCGAATACTTTATTGAGAAGAAACGAGATTACTCAGAGATTGAAATCATGGCGACAGAAGATGACTGAGACTGGGGAATGGGGATCAACTCCCTTACAGCTACGCCTAGAGAAGTCAAGGCCTTCATCTTGAACAGGACTACTGAATATAGACAGGGATCGGTTTGGGAATGGAACATGTGGTGCACTTTCAATGAAGATTTTCAAGACTTTACGCCGGAAATCTTCTTGAAAGCTGGTACTGATCTGGTCAGGAAATTAAGAGAAGCTCTTCGCAAGAAAGGACTTTGGATATTGAAGGATGGCAAGAGTATTGCAGTCAACT